>CAWWDY010000378.1:0-59223 GCA_963942605.1 Poecilus cupreus
GCAATTTTATTTTGATTTCACTAACATTAGCCATAATACACAGACGAAAACTTGAATATGACAGTTTAAATACTTGAAAACAGCATTATGCATGTTTTGGTAAGCTGAAATCAGCTATTTTATCTAGATTTTGCAATCATAAGCCATTACACACGACATATACATGAATATGACAGTTTAAATACTTCAAACGGCGTTTTATATGCTTTTGCATGCTTAAAACAGCAATTTTATCTTTATATCACCAGCATTAGTCATTATAAGTATACGACAAAAACATGAATATGACAGTTTAAATACTTGAAAACAGCATTTTGCATGTTTTTGCAAGCTGAAAACAGCTATTTTATCTTGATTTTGCAAACATAAGCCATTATCACGACATATACATGAATATAATAGTTTAAAATACTTGAAAACGGCATTTGTATGCTTTTGCATGCTTAAAACAGCAATTTTATCTTTATTTCACCAGTATTAGCCATTATACACGACAGAAACTTGAATATGGACAATTTAAAAACTTGAAAACAGCATTTTGTATGTTTTTGCAACCTGAAAACAGCTATTTTATCTTGATTTTGCAACATACGCCATTACACACGACATATACATGAATATGACAGTATAAATACTGGAAAACGGTATTTTGTATGATTTTGCATGCTTAAAACTACATTTTTATCTTGATTTCACCAACATTAGCCATTATACACGACAGAAAAATGATATGACAGTTTATATACTTGAAAATAGCATTTTGTATGTTTTAGCAAGCTGAAAACAGGTATTTTATCTTGATTTTGCAAACATAAGCCATTCACACACGACATATACATGAATATGACAGTTTAAATACTTGAAAACGGCGTTTTGTATGCTTATGCATGCTTAAAACAGCAATTTTATCTTGATATCACCACCATTAGTCATTATACACGACAGAAACATGAACATGACAGTTTAAATACTTGAATACAGCATTTTGTATGTTTTTGCAAGCTGAAAACAGCTATATTATATTGATTTTGCCAAACATAAGCCGTTACATACGACATATACATGAATGTGGACAGTTTAAATACTTGAAAACGGCGTTTTGTATGCTTTTGCATGCTTAAAACAGCAATTTTATCTTGATTTAAACAACATTAGCAATTATACAGGACAGAAACATGAATATGACAGTTCAAATACTTGAAAACAGCATTTGTATGTTTTTGCAAGCTGAAATCAGCTATTTTATCTAGATTTTGCAATCATAAGCCATTACATAAGACATATACATGAATATAACAGTTTAAATACTTCAAAACGGCGATTTGTTATGCTTTTGCATGCTTAAAACAGCAATTTTATCTTTATTTCACCAGTATTAGCCATTATACACGACAGAAACATGAATATGACAATTTAAAACTTGAAAACAGCATTTTGTATGTTTTTGCAACCTGAAAACAACATTTTTATCTTGATTTCACACACATTAGCCATTATACACGACAGAAAGATGAATATGACAGTATTAATACTTGAAAACAGCATTTTGTATGTTTTTGCCAGCTAAAAACAGATATTTTATCTTGATTTTGTAAACATAAGCCATTACACACGACATATTTATGTATATGACAGTTTAAATACTTGAAAACGGCGTTTTGTGTGCTTTTGCATGCTAAAACAGCAAATTTATCTTGATTTCACCACCATTAGCCATATATACACGACAGAAACATGAATATGACAGTTTAAATACTTGAAAACAGCGTTTTGTATGTTTTTTGCAAGCTTAAAACTGCAATTTTATCTTGATTTCACTAACATTAGCCATTATACACGACAGAACATGAATATGACAAATTAAATACTTCAAAAGAGCATTTTGTATGTTATTGCAAGCTGAAAACAGCTATTTTATCTTGATTTTGCAAACATAAGCCATTACACACGACATATACATGAATATGACAGTTTAAATACTTCAAAACGGCGTTTTGTATGCTTTTCATGCTTAAAACAGCAATTTTATCTTTATTTCACCAGCATTAATCATTATATACGACAAAAACATGAATATGACAGTTTAAATACTTGAAAACTGCATTTTGTGTGTTTTTGCAAGCTGAAAACAGCTATATGATCTTGATTTTGCAACCATAAGCCATTACATACGACATATACATGAATATAACAGTTTAAATACTTAAAAACGCGTTTTGTATGCTTTTGCATGCTTAAAACAACATTTTTATCTTGATTCACCAACATTAGCCATTATACACGACATAAACATGAATATGACAGGTTTTAATACTTGAAAACAGCATTTTATATGTTTTTGCAAGCTGAAAACAGCTATTTTATCTTGATTTTGCAAACATAAGCCGTTACACACGACATATACATGAATGTGACAGTTTAAATACTTAAAAAACGGCGTTTTGTATGCTTTTGCATGCTTAAAACAGCAATTTTATCTTGATTTCAACACATTAGCAATTATACTCGACGAAAACAAGAATATGACAGTTTAAATACTTGAAAACAGCATTTTGCATGTTTTGGCAAACTGAAAACAGCTATTTTATCCAGATTTTGCAATCATAAGCCATTACATAAGACATATACATGAATATAACAGTTTAAATACTTGAAAACGGCGATTTGTATGCTTTTGCATGCTTAAAACAACATTTTTATGTTGATTTCACACACATTAACCATTATACACGACAGAAAGATGAATATGACAGTATTAATACTTGAAAACAGCATTTTGTATGTTTTTGCCAGCTAAAAACAGATATTTTATCCTGATTTTGTAAACATAAGCCATTACACACGACATATTTATGTATATGACAGTTTAAATACTTGAAAACGGCGTTTTGTGTGCTTTTGCATGCTTAAAACAGCAAATTTATCTTGATTTCACCAACATTAGCCATTATACACGACAGAAACATGAATATGACAGTTTAAATACTTGAAAACAGCGTTTTGTATGTTTTTGCAAGCTTAAAACTGCAATTTTATCTTGATTTCACTAACATTAGCCATTATACACGACAGAAACATGAATATGACAAATTAAATACTTCAAAACAGCATTTTGTATGTTGTTGCAAGCTGAAAACAGCTATTTTATCTTGATTTTGCAAACATAAGCCATTACACACGACATATACATGAATATGACAGTTTAAATACTTCAAAACGGCGTTTTGTATGCTTTTGCATTCTTAAAACAGCAATTTTATCTTTATTTTACCAGCATTAATCATTATATACAACAAAAACATGAATATGACAGTTTAAATACTTGAAAACAGCATTTTGTGTGTTTTTGAAAGCTGAAAACAGCTATTTGATTTTGATTTTGCAAACATAAGCCATTATACACAACATATACATAAATGTGACAGTTTATGCACTTGAAAACGGCGTTTTGTATGCTTTTGAATGCTTAAAACAGCAATTTTATCTTGATTTCACCAACATTAGTCATTATACATGACAGAAACTTTTATATGACAGTTTAAATACTTGAAAACAGCATTTTGTTTTTGCAGGCTGAAAACAGCTATTTTATCTTGATATTGCAAACATAAGCAATGACACACGACATATACATGAATATGACATTGTAAATACTTGAAAACGGTGTTTTTTATGCTTTTGCTTGATTAAAACAGCAATTTTATCTTGATTTCACTAACATTAGCCATTATACACGACGAAAACATGAATATGACTGTTTAAATACTTGAAAACAGCATTTTGCAAGTTTTTGCAAGCTGAAGGCAGCTTTTTTATCTAGATTTTGCAATCATGAGCCATTACATACGACATATACATGAATATAACAGTTTAAATACTTGAAAACGGCGTTTTGTATGCTTTTGCATGCTTAAAACAACATTTTATCTTGATTTCACCAACATTAGCCATTATACACAACAGAAACATGAATATGACAGTTTTAATACTTGAAAACAGCATTTTGTATGTTTTTGCAAGCTGAAAACAGCTATTTTATCTTGATTTTGCAAACATAAGCCATTACACACGACATATTAATAAATATGACAGTTTAAATACTTGAAAACAGCATTTTGTATGTTTTTGCAAGCTGAAAGCAGCTATTTTATTTAGATTTTGCAAACATAAGCCATTACACACGACATATACATGAATATGACAGTTTAAATACTTGAAAACGGCGTTTTGTATGCTTTTGCATGCTTAAAACAGCAATTTTAGCTTAATTTCAACAACATTAGCCATTATACAGGACAGAAACATGAATATGACAGTTCAAATACTTGAAAACAGCGTTTTGTATGTTTTTGCAAGCCTGAAAACAGCTATTTTATCTTGATTTTGCAAACATAAGCCATTACACACGACATATACATGAATATGACAGTTTAAATACTTGAAAACGGAGTTTTGTATACTTTCGCATTCTTAAAACAGCCATTTTATCTTGATTTCACCAACATTAGCCATTATACACGACAGAAACATGAATATGACAGTTTAAATACTTGAAAACAGCGTTTTGTATGTTTTTGCAAGCATAAAACAGCAATTTTATCTTGATTACACTAACATTAGCCACTATACACGACAGAAACATGAATATGACAGTTTAAATACTTGAAAACAGCATTTTGTATGTTTTTGCAAGCAGAAAACAGCTATTTTATCTAGATTTTTCAAACATAATCCATTACACACGACGTATAAATGAATATGACAGTTTAAATAGTTGAAAACGGCGTTTTGTATGCTTTTGCATGCTTAAAACAGCAATTTTATCATTATTTCACCAGCATTAGCCATTGTACACGACATAAACATGAATATGACAATTTAAATACTTGAAAACAGCATTTTGTATGTTTTTGCAAGCAGAAAACAGCTATTTTATCTAGATTTTTCAAACATAATCCATTACACACGACGTATAAATGAATATGACAGTTTAAATACTTGAAAACGGCGTTTTGTATACTTTTGCATGCTTAAAACAGCAATTTTATCTTGATTTTACCAACATTAGCCATTAAACACGACAGAAACATGAATATGACAGTTTAAGTACTTGAAAACAACGTTTTGTATGTTTTTGCAAGCTTAAAACAGCAATTTTATCTTGATTATACTAACATTAGCCATTATACACGACAGAAACATGAATATGACAGTTTAAATACTTGAAAACAGCATTTTGTATGTTTTTGTAAGCAGAAAACAGCTATTTGATCTAGATTTTTCAAACATAATCCATTACACACGACGTATAAATGAATATGACAGTTTAAATACTTGAAAACGGCGTTTTGTATGCTTTTGCATGCTTAAAACAGCAATTTTATCTTTATTTCACCAGCATTAGCCATTGTGCACGACAGAAACATGAATATGACAATTTAAATACTTGAAAACAGCATTTTGTATATTTTTGCAACCTGAAAACAGCTATTTTATCTTGATTTTGCAAACATACGCCATTACACACGACATATATATGAATATGACAGTATAAATACTTGAAAACGGTGTTTTGTATGCTTTTACTTGCTTAAAGCAGCAATTTTATCTTGATTTCACTAACATTAGCCATTATACACGACAGAAACATGAATATGACAGTTATAATTCTTGAAAACAGCATTTTATATGTTTTTGCAAGCTGAAAACAGCTATTTTATCTTTATTTTGCAAACATAAGCCATTACACACGACATATTTATGAATATGACAGTTTAAATACTTGAAAACGGCGTTTTCTGTGCTTTTGCATGCTTAAAACAGCAATTTTATCTTGATTTCACCAACATTATTCATTATACACGACAAAAATATGAATATGACAGTTTAAATACTTAAAAACAGCATTTTATATGTTTTTGTAAGCTGAAAACAGCTATTTTATCTTAATTTTGCAAACATAAACCATTATACAAGACAGAATCATGAATATGACAGTTTAAATACTTGAAAACAGCGTTTTGTATGTTTTTGCAAGCTTAAAACAGCAATTTTATCTTGATTACACTAACATTAGCCATTATACACGACAGAAACATGAATATGACAGTTTAAATACTTGAAAACAGCATTTTGTATGTTTTTGCAAGCTGAAAACAGCTATTTTGTCTAGATTTTGCAAATATAAACCATTACATACGACATATACATGAATATAACAGTTTAAATACTTGAAAACGGCGTTTTGTATACTTTTGCATGCTTAAAACAGCAATTTTATCTTGATTTAACCAACATTAGCCATTATACACGACAGAAACATGAATATGACAGTTTAAGTACTTGAAAACAGCGTTTTGTATGTTTTTGCAAGCTTAAAACAGCAATTTTATCTTGATTACACTAATATTAGCCATTATACACGACAGAAACATGAATATGACAGTTTAAATACTTGAAAACAGCATTTTGTATGTTTTTGCAAGCAGAAAACAGCTATTTTATCTAGATTTTTCAAACATAATCCATTACACGCGACGTATAAATGAATGTGACAGTTTAAATACTTGAAAACGGCGTTTTGTATGCTTTTGCATGCTTAAAACAGCAATTTTATCTTTATTTCACCAGCATTAGCCATTGTGCACGACAGAAACATGAATATGACAATTTAAATACTTGAAAACAGCATTTTGTATGTTTTTGCAACCTGAAAACAGCTATTTTATCTTGATTTTGCAAACATACGCCATTACACACGACATATATATGAATATGACAGTATAAATACTTGAAAACGGTGTTTTGTATGCTTTTACTTGCTTAAAGCAGCAATTTTATCTTGATTTCACTAACATTAGCCATTATACACGACAGAAACATGAATATGACAGTTATAATTCTTGAAAACAGCATTTTATATGTTTTTGCAAGCTGAAAACAGCTATTTTATCTTGATTTTGCAAACATAAGCCATTACACACGACATATTTATGAATATGACAGTTTAAATACTTGAAAACGGCGTTTTCTGTGCTTTTGCATGCTTAAAACAGCAATTTTATCTTGATTTCACCAACATTATTCATTATACACGACAAAAATATGAATATGACAGTTTAAATACTTAAAAACAGCATTTTATATGTTTTTGTAAGCTGAAAACAGCTATTTTATCTTGATTTTGCAAACATAAACCATTATACAAGACAGAAACATGAATATGACAGTTTAAATACTTGAAAACAGCGTTTTGTATGTTTTTGCAAGCTTAAAACAGCAATTTTATCTTGATTACACTAACATTAGCCATTATACACGACAGAAACATGAATATGACAGTTTAAATACTTGAAAACAGCATTTTGTATGTTTTTGCAAGCTGAAAACAGCTATTTTGTCTAGATTTTGCAAATATAAACCATTACATACGACATATACATGAATATAACAGTTTAAATACTTGAAAACGGCGTTTTGTATGCTTTTGCATGCTTAAAACAGCAATTTTATCTTTATTTCACCAGCATTAGCCATTGTGCACGACAGAAACATGAACATGACAATTTAAATACTTGAAAATAGCATTTTGTATGTTTTTGCAACCTGAAAACAGCTATTTTATCTTGATTTTGCAAATATACGCCATTACAAACGACATATACATGAATATGACAGTATACATACTTGAAAACGGTGTTTTGTATGCTTTTGCATGCTTAAAACAGCAATTTTATCTTGATTTCTCTAACATTAGCCAATATACACGGACGAAAACATGAATATGACAGTTTAAATACTTGAAAATAGCATTATGCATGTTTTGGCAAGCTGAAAACCGCTATTTTATCTAGATTTTGCAACCATAAGCCATTACATACGACATATTTATGAATATGACAGTTTAAATACTTGAAAACTGCGTTTTGTGTGCTTTTTCATGCTTAAAACTGCAAATTTGTCTTGATTGCACCAACATTAGCCATTATACACGACAGAAACATGAATATGACAGTTTAAATACATGAAAACAGCGTTTAGTATGTTTTTGCAAGCTTAAAACAGCAATTTTATCTCGATTTCACTAACATTAGCCATTATACACGACAGAAACATGAATATGACAGTTTAAATTCTTGAAAACAGCATTTTGTGTGTTTTTGCAAGCTGAAAACAGCTATTTTATCTTGATTTTGCAAACATAAGCCATTACACACGACATATACATGAATATGACAGTTTAAATACTTGAAAACGGCGTTTTGTATGCTTTTGCATGCTTAAAACAGCTATTTTATCTTGATTTCACCAACATTAGCAATTATGCACGACAGAAACATGAATATGACAGTTTAAGTACTTGAAAACAGCGTTTTGTATGTTTTTGCAAGCTTAAAACAGCAATTTCATCTTGATTACACTAACATTAGCCAATATACACGACAGAAACATGAATATGACAGTTTAAATACTTGAAAACAGCATTTTGTATGTTTTTGCAAGCTGAAAACAAGTATTTTATCGTGATTTTGCAAACATAAGCCATTACACACGACATGTACATAAATATGACAGTATAAATACTTGAAAACGGTGTTTTGTATGCTTTTGCATGCTTAAAACAGCAATTTTATCTTGACTTCACTAACATTAGCCATTATACACGACGAAAACATGAATATGACAGTTTAAATACTTGAAAACAGCATTTTGTATGTTTTTGCAACCAGAAAACAGCTATTTTATTTAATATTTTGCAAACATAAGCTATTACACACGACGTATAAATGAATATGACAGTTTAAATACATGAAAACGGCGTTTTGTATGCTTTTGCATGCTTAAACCAGCAATTTTATTTTGATTTCACCAACATTAGCCATTATACACGACAGAAACATGAATATGACAATTTAAATACTTGAAAACAGCATTTTGTATATTTTTGCAACCTGAAAACAGCTATTTTATCTTGATTTTGCAAACATACGCCATTACACACGACATATATATGAATATGACAGTATAAATACTTGAAAACGGTGTTTTGTATGCTTTTACTTGCTTAAAGCAGCAATTTTATCTTGATTTCACTAACATTAGCCATTATACACGACAGAAACATGAATATGACAGTTATAATTCTTGAAAACAGCATTTTGCATGTTTTTGCAAGCTGAAAACAGCTATTTTATATTGATATTGCAAACATAAGCCATTGCACACGACATATACATAAATATGACACTTTAAATACTTGAAAACGGCGTTTTGTATGGTTTTGCATGCTTAGAACAACAATTTTATCTTGATTTCACCAACATTAGCAATTATACACGACAGAAACATGAATATGACAGTTTAAATACTTGAAAACAGCTTTTTGTATGTTTTTGCAAGCTTAAAACAGCAATTTTATCTTGATTACACTAACATTAGCCATTATACACGACAGAAACGTGAATATGACAGTTTAAATATTTGAAAACAGCATTTTGCATGTTTTGGCAAGCTGAAAATAGTTTTTTATCTTGATTTTGCAAACATAAGCCATTACACACGACAGAAACATGAATATGACAGTTTAAGTACTTGAAAACAGCGTTTTGTATGTTTTTGCAAGCTAAAACAGCAATTTTATCTTGATTACACTAACATTAGCCATTATACACGACAGAAACATGAATATGACAGTTTAAATACTTAAAAACAGCATTTTGTATGTTTTTGCAAGCTGAAAGCAGCTATTTTATTTTAATTTTGCAAACATAAGCCATTACACACGACATATACATAAATGTGACAGTTTAAATACTTTAAAATTTCGTTTTGTATACTTTTGCATGCTTAAAACAGCAATTTTCTCTTGATTTCACCAACATTATTCATTATACACGACAGAAGCATGAATATGACAGTTTAAATACTTCAAAACAGCATTTTATATGTTTTTGTAAGCTGAAAACAGCTATTTTATCTTGATTTTACAAACATAAGCCAATACACACGACATATACATGAATATGACAGTACAAATGCTTGAAAACGGCGTTTTGTATGCTTTTGCATGGTTAAAACAACAATTTTATCTTGATTTCACCAACATTAGTTATTATACACGACAGAAACATGAATACGACAGTTTTAATACTTGAAAACAGCATTTTGTTTATTTTTGCAAGCTGAAAAAAGAAATTTTATCTTGACTACACTAACATTAGCCATTATACACGACAGAAACATGAATATGACAGTTTAAATACTTGAAAACAGCATTTTGCATGTTTTTGCAAGCTGAAAACAGTTACTTTATCTTGATTTTGCAAACATAAGCCATTACACACGACATATACATGAATATGACAGTTCAAATACTTGAAAAGAGCGTTTTGTATGTTTTTGCAAGCTGAAAACAGCTATTTTATCTTGATTTTGCAAACATAAGCCATTACACACGACATATACATGAATATGACATTTTAAATACTTCAAAACGGCGTTTTGTATGCTTTTGCATGCCTAAAACAGCAATTTTATCTTGATTACACTAACATTAGCCATTATACACGACAGAAACGTGAATATGACAGTTTGAATATTTGAAAACAGCATTTTGCACGTTTTGGCAAGCTGAAAATAGCTTTTTATCTTGATTTTGCAAATATAAGCCATTACACACAACAGAAACATGAATATGACAGTTTAAGTACTTGAAAACAGCGTTTTGTATGTTTTTGCAAGCTTAAAACAGCAATTTTATCTTGATTACACTAACATTAGCCATTATACACGACAGAAACATGAATATGACAGTTTAAATACTTAAAAACAGCATTTTGTATGTTTTTGCAAGCTGAAAGCAACTATTTTATTTTAATTTTGCAAACATAAGCCATTACACACGACATATACATGAATATGACAGTTTAAATACATGAAAACGGCGTTTTGTATGCTTTTACATGCTTAAAACAGCAATTTTATCTTGATTTCAACAACATTAGCCATGATACAAGACAGAAACATGAATATGACTGTTCATATGCTTGAAAACAGCGTTTTGTATGTATTTGCAAGCTGAAAACAGATATTTTAACTTGATTTTGCAAACATAAGCCATTACACACGACATATACATAAATGTGACAGTTTAAATACTTTCAAATGGCGTCTTGTATGCTTTTGCATGCTTAAAACAGCAATTTTATCTTGATTTCACCAACATTATTCATTATACACGACAGAAACATGAATATGACAGTTTAAATACTTCAAAACAGCATTTTATATGTTTTTGTAAGCTGAAAACAGCTATTTTATCTTGATTTTACAAACATAAGCCAAGACACACGACATATACATGTTACATGGTGAGAACCCCTGACCTCAGCTGCTTCTCAGGAGCGTCAGCTATCTCCTGACACATCATATTGTATTTTACTTAGAGCTAGAATTGTATTTTATAATTTAGTCTGATGTAAGTCTTGGAACAATAAAGTACATATTGTAATCCATTATTATTTGTAAAGGAAATAAAAATCTTTTTAAAAAGTGTAATCGAAGAAGCAATAAAATAATTGGCGCAGTCGTATTGGATTCTGGAAGAAGATTCATCAAGAAAAATTCTTCAGTTTCAACTGTTAATCCAGAAAAAAGAACCACAGCCCGAAGAAATTCATCGTGAATCCATCGAGGTTGATATGAAGACTTCTTCTGTATTACTTATGTAAGTTGCTTTCCTTCAAATAATCCATTTTATGTCAGACTCCTCGCGTTTATCTATCTCCATAGAGGAAAATAGTGAAAACGAGCTAGAATTAGAATATAAAAATAAAATTTTAGATATTGATTTAAGTTCATTATTTTCAACTTTACAATTAAAAGAGGGAGTTGCATTGCAAAACAATAGTTGTTCAGACATGGCGACAATCCCCAAATTTGATTCTAAACTGCTTGATATAGTACCAAAATTCGATGGTAACCCATTAGAATTATCAGCATTCTTAGACATTTCTAATACACTCATTAATAATTATTGGGATTCAAACCCACAGAACATACAATGTGTTCAAAATATTACAGTAATTTATGGCATTTATGCTAAATTAATCGGTCCAGCACGTGAAGTTTATTCTACTTGCACAACTAAAGACTGGAAAACAGTAAAAGACGCATTAACTGCACATTTTGGCGATCAAAGAGACGAAAACGGTTTATTGTTTGACCTTGATCAATTACGTCAGAAAGATAATGAAGAACCATTACAATTTTACACTAGAGTCATGTCGAATTTAAGTGCTCTACATAATTATGTTGACATCCACGAAGAAGCGAATGTCATCTCTGTAGTTAAAAAGAATTTTTATAACACACACGCTTTAAAAATATTTCTAGCTGGTTTGAAAGAACCTTTAGGATCAACGATCCGAGCCATGAAACCTAATACTCTAGCAGAGGCGAGACAGTTTATCATCTCGGAAGATAATATCCGTCATCTGCAAAGATCACATTTCAACAGAAACAAAATTCAAAATTTAAAGCCAAACTCAAATTTACCTATTCGTAAACAATATTCTTTACCTCCACCACCACCAAGATTTAATAATTATTATCAACCATTCCCAAGTAACCCGATCTACTTGCAACCCAGATTTACTCAAACACCACAAAGATTTCCCACTAACCAACAAGTATTTGGAAATAAACCCAAATCCAACACTGTTAATGTATGGAAACCCCAAAGCTCCACAAATCGACCTACACAACAAAGACCCACTCCTATGAGCGGAATATCACATGGTACCTTCCCAAAACCTAATACAATGATAAGTAGACCACATACCAACAAAGACAACAAAACTATGTAGTAGAAGAATTATTTAATGTCGAACAACCGACACAGTACTATGAGGAAAATGACGAACCTTACGAGACAGATTATACCGACTATGACACACAAAATCAAATCTTTTATGCAAACGAAATTTCTGATAATAATCACGAAGAGACACCTTGCGAAAATAATCAAAATTTTCACGAACTGAGCCTAACAACGAACCAAACATAGAGCTTCACTCGATTTATGATAAAAAAGATTTACCTTACGTTCAAATTTCAAATCCCCCGTTAAAATTATTAATCGATACCGGCGCAACAAAGTCATTCTTAAACCCAGATATTGCTGAAAAATATTTTAAAAATTATATTAAGAAAGAAAATTTTACTATCTCTTCAATATTCCAAACAACTAAACGAGATTCTTGTATTGAAATCCCAGCATTCCCCGAATTTAATGACGACAAAAAAATAAAATTCTATCTTTTTAAATTTCATCATTTCTTTGACGGTTTAATAGGTTATGACACCCTTAAAAACTTAAATGTACAACTTAATATAAAACAATCTATTTTGAAAACACCGAATACTGAAATAAAATTATCTCATTACGAGGCAAAGAAAAAATTATTATTTTTTGCACGTATAGAACCACACACTTTAGAAACTTTAAAAATTCCCGTAAAAGTAAATAACGGTGATATATTAATACCATCAACTGAAATATTTAATTGTTTAATAAGAGAATGCATAACAAATTGTCAAGACGGATACGCACCCGTTGATATTTACAATATTACTAACGAACCCCAAGAAATAAAACTGTATGAACCCATAAATGTAAACACATTTAATGAGACAGATTTTGAATTATTTTACGCTACAACCTTAGATGCGTTAGATTGGAACCCTCAAGGCAGTTGAAAGAGAGGAAGGCCCAAGTCAACTTGGAGAAGAACTGTGTTAGAAGAGACTTCACGAACCGGAAAAACGTGGTCAGAAATAAAATAACTTGCTAAAAACAGAGTCAGATGGCGACTTCTTGTTGAGGCCCTATGTTCCGGAAGGGAATAATGGGATTATATATATATATATATATATATATATATATATATATATATATATATATATATATATATACAACCTTTAATGAATCATATGAAAAATTAAACAAATCTGATATAGTAAATTTAATTCGTACCGAACACACTAACTTAGAAGAAAAATACCAAATTGAAAAATTAGTCAAGTCCTATTCAGATATTTTTCATCGTGAAGGCACACCGTTAACTTTCACAAATAAAATAAAACATAAAATAACAACTAAAGACGAAATACCTGTTCACACAAAATCTTATAGATACCCTTTTATTCATAAGCCCGAAGTTGAAAGACAAATAAATAATATGTTACAACAAGGAATTATTAGACCCAGCGACTCACCCTGGTCATCCCCTATTTGGATCGTTCCAAAGAAGTCCGATGCCTCCGGAAAACAAAAATGGCGAATTGTAGTCGATTATCGAAAGATAAACGAAAAAACTACAGATGATCGTTACCCAATACCAAATATCACAGACATCTTAGATAGATTAGGACGTTCACAATATTTTTCCACCCTTGATTTGGCGAGTGGATTTCACCAAATTGAAATGCACCCAAATGATATTCAGAAAACCGCATTTAATGTTGAAAACGGACACTACGAGTATTTGCGAATGCCATTCGGACTCAAAAATGCCCCATCCACATTTCAGAGAGTAATGGATAATGTTTTAAAAGAATTTATTAATAAAACCTGTTTTGTATTCATGGATGATATCATTGTTTTCTCAGCTTCTCTTCAAGAACACATGGTTAATTTAAAACAAATTTTTCAAAAATTACGTGAAAGTAACCTTAAAATCCAACTCGATAAGTCAGAATTCTTAAAAAAGGAAGTTACATTCCTTGGTCATATAATCACACCTGACGGTATTAAACCAAACCCAGAAAAAATCAGAGTTATACAAAATTATCCCCTACCAAAAACATCAAAAGAAATAAAAGCATTTTTAGGACTGTTAGGATATTACAGAAAATTTATAAAAAATTTTGCTAAATTAACAAAGCCAATGACTTCATGTTTAAAGAAAAATGCAACCATAGATATTCAAAATACTGAGTACATAAATTGTTTTAATATTTGTAAAAATTTATTATCGAACGAACCAATCTTACAATTCCCAGATTTTGAAAAACCTTTCATTTTGACAACAGACGCGAGTAATGTTGCAATAGGCGCAGTACTATCACAAGGAAAAGTCGGATCAGATTTACCGATAGCTTATGCAAGTCGCACACTCAATGACTCTGAAACTAAGTACTCAACTATAGAGAAAGAGCTTTTAGCGATCGTTTGGGCGGTCAAACATTTCAGACCCTATTTATTTGGACGTAAATTTCTTATTTACACAGACCATCGTCCATTACAATGGCTGTTCTCACTTAAAGAACCCAATTCTAAACTTGTTAGATGGCGCTTGAAGCTAGAAGAGTATGATTATCAAATAATTTATAAAAAAGGATCGTTAAATAAAAAAGCAGACGCACTATCACGAATCCAAATTAATGTTAACGAAACAATTGAAGATTCAGGAGGAATATTTGATTTTATGAAAGAATTTAATAAAAGTTTTGCTGAAAATATTAAAGAAGATAAAAACAAAAAATTTGATAATAATTCATTAGCTGTTGAACATGATAACGAAATTATAGAAATCCCTGATGATGATGACACAGTGCACACAAACGTAGAAAATCCAATCGTAGGTATTCCAATTGTTGAAAAGCCAGTTAACTACGGAAAAAATCAAATTATTATTTCAGAAGTACATTACGATCCAAAGAAACCAAAAATTGTAAAACTCTTTCAGAACACACAACGTATAATTATTCAAATATCAAAAAATAATTATGTTAGAGATATAGTAAATTTTGTAAAAGAATATATTGTCCCGAAAGTGAAGTATCAATTATATTTTGAAGACCCAATATATGAAAAATTTTGTTCAGTAATTCAGAAATATTTCAAAAACTCTGAAATAAACCTTGTTAGGTATACTCAAAAACTTTTAGATATAGAAAATCAAGATGATATTAAACAAACAATACAAAATTATCATGAAAGTAAAACAAACCACCGAGGTCTCGATGAGACTGAAAATCAAATAAAAATACGATATTATTGGCCAAATCTAAGAAAATCTATTCAAACTTACATAAACGAATGTGAAATATGTTTGAAAACAAAATATGATAGAGTACCAATAAAACCAAAATTTAACATTACCCCCACTCCAACGAAACCATTTCAAATATTGCACGTAGACACAATTTCTTTAGAAAAACAAAAATTTCTTACTATTATTGATTCATTCTCAAGATACGCACAGGCTTATAAACTAAACTCAGGCCAAGGTATTGAAGTTGTAAATAATCTTGTAAAATATTTTACAAATCATGGCATCCCAGACCAAGTCATTTCAGACAACGGTCTAGAATTTAAAAATTCATTAATTAGAGAACTGTTAGTAGTACACAAAATTAAATTACATTTCGTCAGTTCCCAACACCCAGAATCAAATGGCATGATTGAACGATTCCATTCAACCCTTATCGAACACATCCGATTATTAAATAATCAGGAAGAATATTCTAAAGAACCTATTGAAATAAAAATTAACTATGCACTTTTAGCATATAATAATTCCATTCATTCAGTCACAAAATTAAAACCATGCGAAATAATATCAGGACATTTAGACTCTCATTCATTATTAGATATTGAGTTAGAAAAACAATTAGTTAATAACTATATCGTTAATCATAAAGAAAAAATTAAACTGCTTTATAATAAAATTAGAGAAACAAATGAAAAATACAAACAAAAGACGATAAATTACGCAAACAAAAATCGCGAAGATCTACCGGAAATACCAGACACAGTATTCGTAAAGAATAAACAAAAACAAAGTAAAACAAAGAATAAATTTAAACCTGAACAGATTAATAAAATAAATCAGAAACTAAAGACGGCGGAAATTAAACCAGAGCACGGTAATACTTCAAAAAATATTCACCTATCTAATATAAAGAGACCAAGATTAAAAACCTATCACTTTAAAAAGATAAAAAGTCGAGTTAAACAAAAAATAAAAATATTGGAAAATAAATTATTGAAAAAGTCTCCTTTGCCCAGTTAGCGTACGTACCTGTCAGCGGTAACACCTGCCAGCGATCCGTCCGCAGTTATTTTTGTAAAAAAGTGGTATTTTTCGTAAAATTATTTACGAATTCAGTGTGAGGTTGTTTAAAGAAGTGCTGTGAATAAGTGCAGTGTGAATTTTTTTCAAATCAGGTCTGTTTTTCCTTATTTTTTTAACTTTGAAAAATTTTTTACTGACTGGCCACGCCCACCTGTGGTGCGTTTTTTTGTTCTCATTTTCTTTTTTAATATTTTAATTTATTTTAATAAATTAAATAAAGGCTTCTGAGCTTCATTTCATTGCTTTTCTGGCATTTAGTGCCAAAATTTATTTTATTTAAAATTTTTTAAATAAAATTAAAATACATATTTTTGCTTTTCGTAACTTTGGTTTCGTCTGGGGGCTTCGGCCCACCAGACATTAAAAATGGCTTCGGACTCGGTCCCGGGGCCTAGGGAGAAACGAGCTCGCGTCAATTCTGACGATGAGGACCCAGCACCAATGTTCCTGTTGGTAAAAAGAGCCAGTGGAGACTTCAGCAAAGTAAGCCCCTTTCTTATTTCGCGTCTAGTGAAAACTATTGCCGGAGACGTTAAAGTCATCCGGAAAATAAAAGACGGTCTTCTTATTGAAGCAAAAAATGCTGATCAGTCACGAAAATTACTTGCAGCCAAGACCCTAGGTGATTATGTTGTTACTATCACGCCACATAACACCCTTAATTTTTCTAAGGGTGTTATCTACTGTAGGGATCTGCTGAACTGCACAACTGATGAAATTTTGAGTGAACTGAAAAAGGAAGGTGTGGTTGAAGTGCGAAGGATCATAAGTAGGAAAAACGGTCGTGAGGAAAATACCCCATCCCTTGTGCTAACTTTTAATTGTTGTGATGTCCCAAAATATATATATGCTGCCATGTATCGCCTCCCTGTTCGTCCGTATATCCCTAACCCTCTTCGCTGCTTCAATTGCCAACAATTTGGACACTCCTCGTCCAATTGTAAAAATCAAAAAATTTGCATCTGCGGAAAACCTCCACATGACGGAACCGAATGCGGTGATGTCAATTGTATTAATTGCCAAGGTAACCATCCTGCCAGCTCCAGAAACTGCCCGAAATTTAAAATGGAATACGCTATTTTAGAGTACAAAACTACTCATAAATGTAGCTTCCCGGAAGCAAGGCAGCATGTACAGCGTAATACCACTTTCACCACTTCTTATGCTAAAGTTGCATCAAAACCTGCTTCTCCTCCACCGTTAAACGTTGCCGACATCGCGTCTCTGCTGATGCCAGAGATCGTAAAAATCGTTAAAAATGTTTTTTCTGAATTTGTACAATTATTTGCTTCTCAAAGTCAATTCAAAACGCCAACCGCTTTGTCTCCTGCTTCTACACCCAGTTCATCTGGTGTTAAATTTGTTAATGTGCCAAGTGTACCAACAAGTAACACTCCCCAAGTCAGCCTACCTACGACGAACACTCCCGTTCTCCTTCGTTCGGAAGAGACTGACAATTCCAGCAATGACAGTACTGCTACTGTCGACGGGAATTCTTCTGCCCGCAATAAGAAGAAAAAAGATAGAAGAGGTTGGCCTAAGGGCAAGCCTCGTTCCTAGAGCTTGTATTCTACCTTTGAGCTCTTCAGCTATTTATATAGCACCATTTTTCTTTCATTTTTTTCTTACTTCCAATGTTTAAACTCCTTCAATGGAACTGCAATGGTATTGTTACTCATCTTCCAGAGCTTAAATTGCTATTAGCTGATCAGAGCCCCAGCTGTGTTTGCATTCAAGAAACTCATCTCAAACCTCAAGATTCATTTTCTCTAAGCGGCTTAAACATCATTCGTCATGATGTAAATCCCGACGGACGAGCACATGGCGGTGTTGCGATACTTTTAACTTCTCCTACTCCATATACAGTATGTAATCTTCAAACGCAACTTCAAGCAGTTGCAGTACAATTATATTCACCTAGAAAGTTTACAGTCTGTAATATTTACTTGCCAAATTTTAATTGGAATATGAATGATCTTGAGAATATTATAAATCAGCTTGAGCCACCGTTCCTTCTTGTTGGTGACTTTAATGCACACAGTTTTTTATGGGGATCCAATCAGTCTGACGGTAGAGGACGTATTATTGAGAACCTTCTTGATAACATTGATGCAGTGCTCCTGAATACAGGGGACGCCACTTATTTGAATTTACGTTCAAATTCCTTTTCAGCCATTGATTTATCAATTTGTTCTCCTTCTTTAGCTCCGCACTTCTCCTGGAAAGTGCTTGATGATGCACATTTCAGTGATCATTTACCCATTTTGATCTCTTGTTCTCTTCCTTCTTCAGAGCCTTCTTTTCTCCAAAGATGGCGATTTGAGTCTGCTGATTGGGACAGTTTTTCCGCGGAAATAACTGTCCCAGTTATGTCAAAAAATATTCATGTATCTCTTGGCGATATTAATTGCAGTATCTTACGATCTGCAACCAATAATATCCCGTTAACATCTTCTCGTTTCATTAGAAGAAAGGTCCCCTGGTGGAACACGAATGTAGCTAGTGCTATCCGTGAAAAGAAACGTGCATTAAAATGTTATCGACGTTCACCAACTCTTGATAACCAAATCATTTTTAAGAAGGCCCGAGCTCATGCTCGACGTGTTATTCTACAAGCAAAGTCTGCCTCCTGGCGGAATTATGTCTCTTCTGTCACACCTGAGCGTCCGTCGAATGAGCTGTGGAATAAAATTAAATACATGCACGGTTATCAAAAGTCTCACACTGTCAATCTTCTTCATATCAATAACATTTTAAGCACTAATCTTAATGACATCTCCGAATGTTTAGCTACACATTTCGAGTCTGTCAGTAGTACAGAAAACTACTCTTTAAGATTTCTTAATGTCAAAGAAACGAGTGAAGCCCCTCTTGATTTCTCTTCTGATGGCGATGAAGTATATAACCTTCCTTTTTCAATTTTTGAATTTGATTTTGCACTTAGCAAAACAAAAAATACATCTGTCGGTCCTGACAACATTTCATATTGCATGTTAAAGCATCTACCTTCTGAGATGAAAACTCATATTTTAAATTTTTTCAACCTTCTCTGGCGTAGTGGTACGTACCCGGATGCCTGGAGAGAAGCTACCATCGTTCCTATTTTGAAACCGGGCAAGGATGCCACACATTCTACTAGTTACAGGCCCATATCACTAACGTGTCATCTGGGTAAAATTTACGAACGTATGGTAAACTACAGGCTTTGTTGGTATTTAGAGCATAATCGCCTTTTAGATCCGTATCAGTGTGGCTCTAGAAAATGTCATTCTGTCACTGATCTCCATGTTCAGTTAACGAATGACATTCATTGTAACTTCCTCGAACGAAAACATTTAGTTGCTGTTTTCTTCGACCTGGAGAAGGCATTTGATATGACTTGGCGTTACGGCATTCTTAAACAGCTACATGAGTGGGGACTTCGTGGCAATCTACCACTTTTTATATCTTCCTTTTTTGAAAATCGAACTTTCAAAGTACGTATAGGTGATATCTATTCATCTTCTCACCCCCTAGAAAATGGTATTCCGCAAGGTTCTACCATTAGTGTAATCCTTTTTCTAATTGCTATCAATAGCATTGCACAAAATCTTCCTCCGACCGTCCGCCATTGTCTCTATGTCGATGACTTGGTCATTTACACTTCAGCATCTAGCATTCCTGAGTGCGAATCTCGACTTCAGGATGCAATTAACACCATAACCAATGCTGCTACCGCTAGGGGTTTTCGTTTTTCTGTCGAGAAAACGAAGTGTATAGATTTCTGTCGCTTACGTACTCCCCACAACAATCCTTCTCTTCATTTGTATGGTTCTCCAATTCAGTGCGTCGATAGGGTTAAATTTTTGGGTTTAACTCTTGATCCGTATCTGACCTGGAAGCCGCATATTCTAGAACTTGCTGCAGACTGCCGTCGTGTTTTGAATGCATTAAAATGCCTCGGAAGCACTAAGTGGGGTGCTGATAGAGACTGTTTGCTACGACTTTACAATTCACTTGTAACGTCAAAACTTGATTTTGGAGCAATCGTACTCAGTTCCGCTAAACAACTCCATCTCAACCGCTTAGATGCTGTCCATAATACGGGTATCCGTTTGTCAACTGGTGCCTTTCGTACTTCTCCAGTTCACAGTTTATACTGTGAGTCAGGGTTGCCTCCATTATCTATCCGAAGAACACGACAATGCATGAGATATACTGCTCGAATCATGTCCAAACCTTGGCATTTCATGTTTAACTCTCTTTTCCAGGACGAGCGTGCTCATAATCTCTTCTTTAACAGTTCCACCTCTCTATGTCCCTTGGCTGTTCAACTTGTCAAAAAGTTTGATAAACTGCCACTAGGCAAGGAAGATATTCTACCCCAGCTTATTTCGGATACACCACCATGGTGTTTTCCTCAAATAAGTACTGAGTTACTTCTAACCAAGTATAAGAAGGATATTACTCCGCCTTCCCTTTATGTCCAGGAATTCTGTCTCCTTAAAGAAAGGTACACAGACTCCATTTTTATCTATACAGACGGGTCTAAAAACAGCACCGGAACCGGATGTTCTTTCATTTTTCGAGATGAAGAACATATTATCACTTTATCGCCTTCTTCCTCTGTTTATGGTGCTGAGCTGTATGCCATTTATTCTGCTTTGCAACGTTGCTTACACGTCATCGAACGTGAACAACATATCGTTTTATGTACGGATTCACTCAGCGCTATAACGAGTCTATCCAACCGGTTTTCAACTGATCCTCTTATTCAGATGCTTTTTTATAGTCTTTGCCTACTTTCATCTAGGCAAATCCGTGTCACTTTTCTGTGGATTCCTGGACATATCGGTATCGCTGGTAATCACAGAGCTGATTATGCTGCACGTGAAGCTGCTCTACTTGATTACGTTAGGACGCACGCTCTCAGGCCAGACGATATGCTTCAACGTATATCGTCATTTTGTTTAACTTCTTGGCAGGACGAGTGGACTCGCTCCACTGACAAACTAAGATCCATTAAACCTACCGTTGAAAAGTGGAAGCTACCTATTTCTGTTTCGAGGAAGGAGCAAGTAGCGATTACGCGTTTGAGAATAGGTCACATTAAAGCCACCCATCTTTATCTTCTTGTTCGGGACCCCGTACCTATGTGCGATGTATGTGATACTCGCCTTTCTGTTTTTCATCTTCTTCTGCATTGTGCTAAGTATCACAACGTCAGAAACCTTCTCAATTTTGCAAATACTCTTCCGTCAGTTCTCTCCAATGAGACTGATAGTGTTGAGAAACTTTTAAAGTTTATTCATACCACCGGACTGATAAATGATATTTTATAGTTCATTTCTTTCTTTTGCCTTTCTTACCGCCATTATTTATTTATTTAATTTTGGTTGGCTTTAATTAATTTTTTTTTACAGCGGTAATGACCGTAGCAGTCGATCCGCTTAATTTCAGCAAAAAAAAAAAAAGTCTCCTTTGTTACAGACTAGCGATCCTTCACATGACGAAGACGCAAATAGTACAAATACAGAATTTAGCGACTAATCCCGGCATCCTTCCATTTAAATTGGGACACGCAAAAATACAGACCTCTTCCCATACCTTCTTACATTACATTGACCTTAAGTCTATTAAAAATGCAATAACTTCAATAAATGAAAATTACTTACAAATAAAAGTAATAATAAACGCAGCTACCCCAGATCTTTATCATTCTTTACACAGTTATTACAAACGATTAGAAAATGAAATTAAAACTGTTAATAATAAAATTAATTTGTTTTACCACGAAAAACGTCAAAAACGCGGAGTAATTAACCCTTTAGGTTCAATTATAAAAATAATAACAGGCAACATGGATAACGAAGATGCCAATGAAATTCATAAGAATATTTTAGAATTAGAAACACAACAAAATAAGATCGTTGCAAAATTAAATAAACAAATTTCACTCTCAAAAATGATTATGTCTAGCATCAATGAGACAATGACTATAATTATGAATAATCAATATAAAATTCAGAACAAGACGAACGAACTAGTTCAAGCAATAAACAGTACAAACTATAATTTCTTATATTATACAGAAACACACGAAACTTTGGAACAAATAAAACTAAATCTCGATTCAATATTAAATTTCATCGTAGAAATGGAAAACGCCATAACATTTGCAAATTTAAAAATTGCTCATCCTAGTATTATTCCTTATCAAGATTTAAAAGAAATTGTTAATGAATTATATTTAATTTATAATCACAAACAACTGTTATTTTCTGATGCCAATGACCTCTTAAAATATTATAATGTCATAGAAACCAAAGTACATATTTTTGAAGAAAAAGTTATGTTTTCACTAGAATTTCCTCTAGTCTACCCGGAAACCTTCGAACATTATCATTTATTCTCAATTCCCAACGAAAATAAATCAATTATTATTCCACCCTCAACCTACCTATCATTAAGCAACAATGCATATCAATACAGCAATGATGAATGCATCGATCTGCAACCAGAATTTTTGTGTAAAAGCACAAGTCTCCTACCACTACAGAAAGAAAAAGACTGTTTAATTTCAATTTTGTCATCTGAAGTTACAGCAAATAATTGTCAACACATACCAGTCACAATGAATCAAGAAATCATTTTGAAAATTAATGAAGCACACTACATTGGAATATTTCCTAAACATCAGAAGGTACAAACAATGTGCAAGCAAAACACTATTGCTTCCTTACAAGGAACATATCTGTTCGTTGTTCCACCTACTTGCGGATTCAAAACACCCTTTTACGTCTACTCCAACAAAATGAAGATAATACCAGGTCACCCACTAAAACTAGAAAAAATTGAGATGCGAAACTCAACCGTAGCACAAGTTGAAGAATTAAAACTGGATAAATTATCACTCGACAAGCTACACCAAATTCAACTTCAAGAAACTCAAGAAGCCCCCGCAGATCCAATCGATCTACAGATCCATTATTCAAGAGGATTGACTATTTATATCGCCATCTTCACGGCTATAATAATATTACATTTTATTGTAAAACTAATCAAAAATAAAATGTTACAGAAAGTTCAAGGAAACCCAAGGGTAGTCGACGAAACTCAAGTTGTTCCACCCTAGAGTTTCTGCTTAAGGAGGGAGGTGTTACATGGTGAGAACCCCTGACCTCAGCTGCTTCTCAGGAGCGTCAGCTATCTCCTGACACATCATATTGTATTTTACTTAGAGCTAGAATTGTATTTTATAATTTAGTCTGATGTAAGTCTTGGAACAATAAAGTACATATTGTAATCCATTATTATTTGTAAAGGAAATAAAAATCTTTTTAAAAAGTGTAATCGAAGAAGCAATAAAATAATTTACATGAATATGACAGTACAAATTCTTGAAAACGGTGTTTTGTATGCTTTTGCATGCTATAAACAGAAATTTTATCTTGATTTCACAAACATTAGCCATCATGCACGACGAAAACATGAATATGACAGTTTAAATACTTGAAAACAGCATTTTGTATGTTTTTGCAAGCTGAAAACAGCTATTTTATCTAGATTTTGCAAACATAATCCATTACATACGACATATACATGAATATAACAGTTTAAATACTTGAAAACGGCGTTTTGTATGCTTTTGCAAGGTTAAAACTACAATTTTATCTTGATTTCACCAACATTAGTTATTATACACGACAGAAACCTGAATATGACAGTTAAAATACTTGAAAAGAGCGTTTTGTATGTTTTTGCAAGCTAAAAACAACTATTTTATCTTGATTTTGCAAACATTAGCCATTACACACGACATATACATGAATATGACATTTTAAATACTTCAAAACGGCGTTTTGTATGCTTTTGTATGTTTAAAACTGCAATTTTATCTTTATTTCACCAGCATTAGTTATTATATACGACAAAAACATGAATATGACAGTTTAAATAATTGAAAACAGCATTTTTTATGTTTTTGCAAGCTGAAAACAGCTATTTGATCTTGATTTTGCAAACATAATCCATTACACACGACATATACATGAATGTGACAGTTTAAATGCTTGAAATCGGCGTTTTGTATACTTTTGCATGCTTAAAACAGCAATTTTATCTTGATTTCACCAACATTAGCCATTATACACGACAGAAACATGAATTTGACAGTTTAAATACTTGAAAACAGCATTTTGTATGTTTTTGCAAGCTTAAAACAGCAATTTTATCTTGATTACACTAACATTAGCCATTATACACGACAGACACATGAATATGACAGTTTAAATACATGAAAAAAGCATTTTGTATGTTTTTGCAAGCTGAAAACAGGTATTTTATCTTGATTTTGCAAACATAAGCCATTACACACGACATATACATGAATATGACAGTATAAATACTTGAAAACGGTGTTTTGTATGCTTTTGCATGCTTAAAACAGCAATTTTATCTTGATTTCACTAACATTAGCCATTACACACGACGAAAACATGAATATGACAGTTTAAATACTTGAAAACAGCATTTTGTATGTTTTTGCAAGCAGAAAACAGCTATTTTATCTAGATTTTTCAAACATAATCCATTACACACGACGTATAAATGAATATGACAGTTTAAATACTTGAAAACGGCGTTTTGTATGCTTTTGCATGCTTAAAACAGCCATTTTATTTTTATTTCACCAGCATTAGCCATTGTACACGACAGAAACATGAATATGACAATTTAAATACTTGAAAACAGCATTTTGTATGTTTTTGCACCCTGAAAACAGCTATTTTATCTTGATTTTGCAAACATACGCCTTTACACACGACATATATATGAATATGACAGTATAAAAACTTGAAAACGGTGTTTTGTATGCTTTTGCATGCTTAAAGCAGCAATTTTATCTTGATTTCACCAACATTAGCCATTATACACGACGAAAACATGAATATGACAGTTTAAATACTTGAAAACAACATTATGCATGTTTTGGCAAGCTGAAAATTGCTATTTTATCTAGATTTTGCAATCATAAGCCATTACATACGACATATACATGAATATAACAGTTTAAATACTTGAAAACGGCGTTTTGTATGCTTTTGCATGCTTAAAACAACATTTTTATTTTGATTTCACCAACATTAGCCATTATACATGACAGAAACATGAATATGACAGTTTAAATGCTTGAAAACAGCGTTTTGTATGTTTTTGCAAGCTTAAAACAGCAATTTTATCTTGATTTCACTAACATTAGCCATTATACACGACAGAAACGTGAATATGACAGTTTAGATATTTGAAAACAGCATTTTGCATGTTTTGGCAAGCTGAAAATAGTTTTTTATCTTGATTTTGCAAACATAAGCAATTACACACGACAGAAACATGAATATGAAAGTTTAAGTACTTGAAAACAGCGTTTTGTATGTTTTTGCAAGCTTAAAACAGCAATTTTATCTTGATTACACTAACATTAGCCATTATACACGACAGAAACATGAATATGACAGTTTAAATACTTAAAAACAGCATTTTGTATGTTTTTGCAAGCTGAAAGCAGCTATTTTATTTTAATTTTGCAAACATAAGCCATTACACACGACATATACATAAATGTGACAGTTTAAATACTTTAAAATGGCGTTTTGTATGCTTTTGCATGCTTAAAACAGCAATTTTCTCTTGATTTCACCAACATTATTCATTATACACGACAGAAGCATGAATATGACAGTTTAAATACTTCAAAACAGCATTTTATATGTTTTTGTAAGCTGAAAACAGCAATTTTATTTTGATTTTACAAACATAAGCCAATACACACGACACATACATAAATATGACAGTACAAATTCTTGAAAACGGTGTTTTGTATGCTTTTGCATGCTATAAACAGAAATTTTATCTTGATTTCACAAACATTAGCCATTATGCACGACGAAAACATGAATATGACAGTTTAAATACTTGAAAACAGCATTTTGTATGTTTGCAAGCTGAAAAGAGCTATTTTATCTAGATTTTGCAAACATAATCCATTACATACGACATATACATGAATATAACAGTTTAAATACTTGAAAACGGCGTTTTGTATGCTTTTGCATGGTTAAAACAACAATTTTATCTTGATTTCACCAACATTAGTTATTATACACGACAGAAACATGAATATGACAGTTTTAATACTTGAAAACAGCATTTTGTTTGTTTTTGCAAGCTGAAAAAAGAAATTTTATCTTGACTACACTAACATTAGCCATTATACACGACAGAAACATGAATATGACAGTTTAAATACTTGAAAACAGCATTTTGCATGTTTCTGCAAGCTGAAAACAGTTATTTTATCTTGATTTTGCAAACATAAGCCATTACACACGACATATACATGAATATGACATTTTAAATACTTCAAAACGGCGTTTTGTATGCTTTTGCATGCTTAAAACAGCAATTTTATCTTGATTACACTAACATTAGCCATTATACACGACAGAAACGTGAATATGACAGTTTAAATATTTGAAAACAGCATTTTGCATGTTTTCGCAAGCTGAAAATAGCTTTTTTATCTTGATTTTGCAAACATAAGCCATTACACACGACAGAAACATGAATATGACAGTTTAAGTACTTGAAAACAGCGTTTTGTATGTTTTTGCAAGCTTAAAACAGCAATTTTATCTTGATTACACTAACATTAGCCATTATACACGACAGAAACATAAATATGACAGTTTAAATACTTAAAAACAGCATTTTGTATGTTTTTGCAAGCTGAAAGCAGCTATTTTATTTTAATTTTGCAAACATAAGCCATTACACACGACATATACATGAATATGACAGTTTAAATACATGAAAACGGCGTTTTGTATGCTTTTACATGCTTAAAACAGCAATTTTATCTTGATTTCAACAACATTAGCTATGATACAAGACAGAAACATGAATATGACAGTTCATATGCTTGAAAACAGCGTTTTGTATGTATTTGCAAGCTGAAAACAGATATTTTAACTTGATTTTGCAAACATAAGCCATTACACACGACATATACATAAATGTGACAGTTTAAATACTTTCAAATGGCATCTTGTATGCTTTTGCATGCTTAAAACAGCAATTTTATCTTGATTTCACCAACATTATTCATTATACACGACAGAAACATGAATATGACAGTTTAAATACTTCAAAACAGCATTTTATATGTTTTTGTAAGCTGAAAACAGCTATTTTATCTTGATTTTACAAACATAAGCCAAGACACACGACATGTACATGAATATGACAGTACAAATTCTTGAAAACGGTGTTTTGTATGCTTTTGCATGCTATTAACAGAAATTTTATCTTGATTTCACAAACATTAGCCATTATGCACGACGAAAAGATGAATATGACAGTTTAAATACTTGAAAACAGCATTTTGTATGTTTTTGCAAGCTGAAAACAGCTATTTTATCTAGATTTTGCAAACATAATCCATTACATACAACATATACATGAATATAACAGTTTAAATACTTGAAAACGGCGTTTTGTATGCTTTTGCAAGGTTAAAACTACAATTTTATCTTGATTTCACCAACATTAGTTATTATACACGACAGAAACCTGAATATGACAGTTCAAATACTTGAAAAGGGCGTTTTGTATGTTTTTGCAAGCTGAAAACAGCTATTTTATCATGATTTTGCAAACATAAGCCATTATACACATTTTTTATGTTTTTGCAAGCTGAAAACAGCTATTTGATCTTGATTTTGCAAACATAATCCATTACACACGACATATACATGAATGTGACAGTTTAAATGCTTGAAATTGGCGTTTTGTATACTTTTGCATGCTTAAAACAGCAATTTTATCTTGATTTCACCAACATTAGCCATTATACACGACAGAAACATGAATTTGACAGTTTAAATACTTGAAAACAGCGTTTTGTATGTTTTTGCAAGCTTAAAACAGCAATTTTATCTTGATTACACTAACATTAGCCATTATACACGACAGAAACATGAATATGACAGTTTAAATACATGAATACAGCATTTTGTATGTTTTTGCAAGCTGAAAACAGGTATTTTATCTTGATTTTGCAAACATAAGCCATTACACACGACATATACATGAATGTGACAGTTTAAATAATTTAAAATGGCGTTTTGTATGCTTTTGCATGCTTAAAACAGCAATGTTATTTTGATTTCACTAACATTAGCCATTATACAATACGAAAACATGAATATGACAGTTTAAATACTTGAAAACAGCATTTTGTATGTTTTTGCAAGCAGAAAACAGCTATTTTATCTTGATTTTGCAAACATACGCCTTTACACACGACATATATATGAATATGACAGTATAAAAACTTGAAAACGGCGTTTTGTATGCTTTTGCATTTTTAAAACAGCAATTTTATCTTGATTTTACCACCATTAGCCATTATAAACGACAAAAACATAAATACTTGAATACAGCATTTTGTATGTTTTTGCAAGCTGAAAACAGTTATTTTATCTTGATTTTGCAAACATAAGCCGTCACATACGACATATACATGAATGTGACAGTTTAAACACTTGAAAATGGCGTTTTGTATGCTTTTGCATGCTTAAAACAGCAATTTTATCTTGACTTCAACAACATTAGCCATTATACAGGACAGAAACATGAATATGACAGTTTAAATACATGAAAACAGCGTTTTGTATGTTTTTGCAAGCTTAAAACAGCAATTTTATCTTGATTACACTAACATTAGCCATTATACACGACAAAAACATGAATATGACGGTTTAAATACTTAAAAGCAGCATTTTTTATGTTTTTGCAAGCTGAAATCAGTTATTTTTTTTGATTTTGCAAACATAAGCCATTACACACGACATATACATGAATGTGACAGTTTAAATAATTTAAAATGGCGTTTTGTATGCTTTTGCATGCTTAAAACAGCAATGTTATCTTGATTTCACTAACATTAGCCATTATACACGACGAAAACATAAATATGACAGTTTAAATACTTGAAAACAGCATTTTGTATGTTTTTGCAAGCAGAAAACAGCTATTTTATCTAGATTTTGCAAACATAAGCCATTACACACGACGCATAAATGAATATGACAGTTTAAATACTTGAAAACGGCGTTTTGTATGCTTTTGCAAGCTTAAAACAGCAATTTTATCTTGATTTCAACAACATTAGCCATTATACAAGACAGAAACATGAATATGACAGTTCATATGCTTGAAAACAGCGTTTTGTATGTATTTGCAAGCTGAAAACAGATATTTTAACTTGATTTTGCAAACATAAGCCATTACACACGACATATACATAAATGTGACAGTTTAAATACTTTCAAATGGCGTCTTGTATGCTTTTGCATGCTTAAAACAGCAATTTTATCTTGATTTCACCAACATTATTCATTATACACGACAGAAACATGAATATGACAGTTTAAATACTTCAAAACAGCATTTTATATGTTTTTGTAAGCTGAAAACAGCTATTTTATCTTGATTTTACAAACATAAGCCAAGACACACGACATATACATGAATATGACAGTACAAATTCTTGAAAACGGTGTTTTGTATGCTTTTGCATGCTATAAACAGAAATTTTATCTTGATTTCGCAAACATTAGCCATTATGCACGACGAAAACATGAATATGACAGTTTAAATACTTGAAAACAGCATTTTGTATGTTTTTGCAAGCTGAAAACAGCTATTTTATCTAGATTTTGCAAACATAATCCATTACATACGACATATACATGAATATAACAATTTAAATACTTGAAAACGGCGTTTTGTATGCTTTTGCAAGGTTAAAACTACAATTTTATCTTGATTTCACCAACATTAGTTATTATACACGACAGAAACTTGAATATGACAGTTCAAATACTTGAAAAGAGCGTTTTGTATGTTTTTGCAAGCTGAAAACAGCTATTTTATCTTGATTTTGCAAACATAAGCCATTACACACGACATATACATGAATATGACATTTTAAATACTTCAAAACGGCGTTTTGTATGCTTTTGCATGCTTAAAACAGCAATTTTATCTTTATTTCACCAGCATTAGTTATTATATACGACAAAAACATGAATATGACAGTTTAAATAATTGAAAACAGCATTTTTTATGTTTTTGCAAGCTGAAAACAGCTATTTGATCTTGATTTTGCAAACATAATCCATTACACACGACATATACATGAATGTGACAGTTTAAATGCTTGAAATTGGCGTTTTGTATACTTTTGCATGCTTAAAACAGCAATTTTATCTTGATTTCACCAACATTAGCCATTATACACGACAGAAACATGAATTTGACAGTTTAAATACTTGAAAACAGCGTTTTGTATGTTTTTGCAAGCTTAAAACAGCAATTTTATCTTGATTACACTAACATTAGCCATTATACACGACAGAAACATGAATATGACAGTTTAAATACATGAATACAGCATTTTGTATGTTTTTGCAAGCTGAAAACAGGTATTTTATCTTGATTTTGCAAACATAAGCCATTACACACGACATATACATGAATGTGACAGTTTAAATTATTTAAAATGGCGTTTTGTATGCTTTTGCATGCTTAAAACAGCAATGTTATCTTGATTTCACTAACATTAGCCATTATACAATACGAAAACATGAATATGACAGTTTAAATACTTGAAAACAGCATTTTGTATGTTTTTGCAAGCAGAAAACAGCTATTTTATCTTGATTTTGCAAACATACGCCTTTACACACGACATATATATGAATATGACAGTATAAAAACTTGAAAACGGCGTTTTGTATGCTTTTGCATTTTTAAAACAGCAATTTTATCTTGATTTTACCACCATTAGCCATTATAAACGACAAAAACATAAATACTTGAATACAGCATTTTGTATGTTTTTGCAAGCTGAAAACAGTTATTTTATCTTGATTTTGCAAACATAAGCCGTCACATACGACATATACATGAATGTGACAGTTTAAATACTTGAAAATGGCGTTTTGTATGCTTTTGCATGCTTAAAACAGCAATTTTATCTTGACTTCAACAACATTAGCCATTATACAGGACAGAAACATGAATATGACAGTTTAAATACATGAAAACAGCGTTTTGTATGTTTTTGCAAGCTTAAAACAGCAATTTTATCTTGATTACACTAACATTAGCCATTATACACGACAAAAACATGAATATGACGGTTTAAATACTTAAAAGCAGCATTTTTTATGTTTTTGCAAGCTGAAATCAGTTATTTTTTTTGATTTTGCAAACATAAGCCATTACACACGACATATACATGAATGTGACAGTTTAAATAATTTAAAATGGCGTTTTGTATGCTTTTGCATGCTTAAAACAGCAATGTTATCTTGATTTCACTAACATTAGCCATTATACACGACGAAAACATAAATATGACAGTTTAAATACTTGAAAACAGCATTTTGTATGTTTTTGCAAGCAGAAAACAGCTATTTTATCTAGATTTTGCAAACATAAGCCATTACACACGACGCATAAATGAATATGACAGTTTAAATACTTGAAAACGGCGTTTTGTATGCTTTTGCAAGCTTAAAACAGCAATTTTATCTTGATTTCACCAACATTAGTCATTATACACGACAGAAACAAGAATATGACAGTTTTAATACTTGAAAACAGCATTTTGCATGTTTTTGCAAGCTGAAAACAGCTATTTTATCTTGTTATTGCAAACATAAGCCATTACACACGACATATATTTGAATATGACAGTTTAAATACATGAAAACGGCGTTTTGTATGCTTTTGCATGCTTAAAACAGCAATTTTGTCTTGATTTCAACAACATTAGCCATTATACAAGACAGAAACATGAATATGACAGTTCAAAAAAAAATAGCTCCGTGGTAACGTGTCGGACTGTGGATCGTGAGATCCTCAGTTCGAATCCCACTGCCGACAGTTACAAATTTAAATTTACCCCTGTGGTTCCCTCTCCACTAACATCCTTGGGGGCTATGATTTGACGGCTGGTAACCGCACTTCATACGATAAAATATATCACCTACCGAGATCTGCGTAAGCAGAGTGCCACACCCGTAATGGGTAAAAGGCGTGATGATATATTTATTTATTTATTTATTTTATTTTAAATGCTTGAAAACAGCGTTTTGTATGTATTTGCAAGCTGAAAACAGATATTTTAACTTGATTTTGCAAACATAATCCATTACACACGACATATACATAAATGTGGTAGTTTAAATACTTTAGAATGGCGTTTTGTATGCTTTTGCATGCTTAAAACAGCAATTTTATCTTGATTTCACCAACATTATTCATTAAACACGACAGAAACATGAATATGACAGTTTAAATACTTCAAAACAGCATTTTATATGTTTTTGTTAGCTGAAAACAGCTATTTTATCTTGATTTTACAAACATAAGCCAATACACACGACATATACATGAATATGACAGTACAAATTCTTGAAAACGGAGTTTTGTATGCTTTTGCATGCTATAAACAGAAATTTTATCTTGATTTCACAAACATTAGCCATTATACACAACGAAGACATGAATATTACAGTTTAAATACTTGAAAACAGCATTTTGTATGTTTTTGCAAGCTGAAAACAGCTATTTTATCTAGATTTTGCAAACCCCCTCGTGGGTGTCACCTTGTCGTGGTGAGGGGGCTTAGTACGGCAGGCCAGGACTCACTGGTAGCCAGAAGCTAAGAATACCCGAAGAAAGTAAAGGAAGATCCTGTGATATATAGTCAATGTCTATAGCGAGACTATACAGAGATCGGAAGTGGGGGATAAGGAAAATGGCGGAAGCCAAGCGGCCCTTTGCGAACAGCGTGTGATGCATATTACCTGTCTAGGCTAAAGTCTGGGCTGCGTTGACAAACCTCGCAGACCTTACCGGGGCTTTGGTTGAGGCCCCAAGGGAGACAGAATATGCAAATGACCACGCTGGGGTCTTGGTTCCATCCGATGAAACTTGGCGCACTCCAACGAGTAGCTATCCTCCATGAAGTACGTGACTAAGCTTCAAGATGAAGTTACCATGGGTGCCCAGCCATGGCGACCCCAGTGAGCTCGTAACGTGAACCTTACTAAGATGGTACCGCCTAGGAGAACGTCAGTTCCCGTACTCTGTTCAAAGGCATGTATTTTGCGGGGTGCGGAGAGACTGTAACTACGCGCGACCATGGGTAGGGGGATCTAGAGCATGCGTCGGAGCATTCTGGGGTGTGAGGCAAAGGAGTGGTAAAAATGGCATCAACCGGAACTGTTAAAAATATTATTAAGGGAAAAAATACAAAAAAAATTGAGGAAGATGGAAAGGACGTGGCTGAAAGTGGACGCCAAACTGTAGGGGAGGCGTCCCCCTTCATAAGAAGTAGTTTTATGAAGAGGACGCCGCCAAAACCAAAGGAAGTAAAGGTCTGTCTTGAACCATGGGAACCAAGACTGAGATCGTTATCGGCGGGTGATTTAACGCCAAACCTGAACCCGATTCCGATCATTACGGAGAAAAGAAAGAGGTCAGAAGACCAGGAAGACACCTCCTGGTCAGAGCTGACGAGGATGATACAGGAGATTTTGGAGGGTATCACAGAGGTGACCCGCAAAGTTGGTACGGTGACCAACATAAGGAAGGACGTGGTCGCTAGTGTGACCAGGTTGGACACCATGGCCAAAAAGCTTTCCGGTGGGAAGCTTGAGGACATGATGGAAGAAATGAAAGCCCTAAGGACGTCTAAGAACGTCAGGACAGAGAAGAAGAGGGCAACATGTGAGGCAAGCACGCAGTGCGAACCTATGGTGTGGGGTAAACCGATTACGCCCAAGTTTACCCACACCAAAATAGTGGAGACGAACCCACTAACACTGGGATCGGAATGGGACCTGGCAGTGTTAAGGACCCAGACCGACCCAATAATGGAGAATGGAATTCCGCGTCTCTTTAGAGACAGATTCGAGAGAATCGCGGAATTACAAGGAGAAGTGGCCTCGCTGAAGACAGCCACATGGGTTGCCGGGAAAGAGCCGGAACCACGATCCATCTACAAAATTGTAGATGGAGACAAGGAAGTTTTGCGACGGCGGTTGGAGGAAGTGGTAAACGACGTCGCTAAAAATAACAGGACGAAGCTTGCATTGCCTTGGGACGAACATCCGTCTCTCAAGACCAATGAGCTTCAGAAGATGATGGAGGAAGCCGCAACCAAACATAAGGTTGAGGTGGCAATCCACATCAAACCGAAGCCTAAGAAGGGCAAGCCTGTGACAAGGAAGGTGGAGACGGAAGCCATCTTCGTCAAGAAAGCAGAAGGTGCGACATACGCCAGCACCCTGAGGACAGTTAGAGAGGAGGTCCTAAACAAGGGCCTCAGCGAAACTGTCCGAGGGGTGAGGGAGTCGAAATCTGGGGACCTGATACTGACAGTTATCAGGAAACCAGAGGGAAGAGAGTCTGGCTTGATACAAGAAGCCATCAAGCAAAAGTTAGGAAATGACAAGGTGCGATCCTCCAAGCGCAAGCCTGAGGGGATAGTCCACGTCAAGGACATCGAGGCGGTAACAACCGCCGAGGAAGTGAAGGCCGCTATAAACAGCGCACTGGGCCAAAAGGGGCCCAGTAACATAGAGATAGCCTCCCTAAGGCAGGGATTTGCTGGCACACAGAACGCCACTGTGTACGTCAGCAAAGAGCAGGAAGCGAGACTTCTTAAAATGAAGTTCGTGAAAATTGGGCTACCATCCTGCCGTGTGGTCGAAAACAAGAAAGTCACCTCTTGTTTCAAGTGCTGGCTGCCAGGACATACGCAGCGTACCTGCAAAGGTCCTGACCGCAGCAAGGCTTGCAGGAACTGCGGAAAGGAAGGGCATATCCGCAAGGACTGCACGGCAGACAGCGTCTGCCTGATATGTGGGAAGGCAGGGCACCCGGCGAACACCACCAGGTGCCCGGTATACAGAGACGCTCTGGCAAAACCAGAGAGAAAGACCGCGGGCCCCAAAACAGGACCCGCAAAGGAAAAAGAGAAAGTGACAGCAACCCAAAATAAGGGGAAAGCTGTAGGGACAAAGGGGACAAGACCAAAATCCCCAGTGGCTGGCTCCAGCAAGAACAATGTCTCATAGAGGCAGAAATAGACGGACAGGAAGGCAGGTGTTGGACAGGGCACTTAAAAAGGCCGAGTCTGAAAGAACCATCAGGTTCGTGCATGGAGGAACTCTGAGGGAACAAGGGGAAACCCAGACCCCTCAGAGCCCCGACATGCCGAAAAATGAACCCAAGGCAATAACAAGAGGTTGTGAGATACCTCTTGATTACAGCCACATAAATCAGATGCAGCTCGAGGGCCATCTGACAAATGCCGCCAATTTCGACATGGCAAGGCTCTTTCTAGCCTACCTGTGTAAGCATAAAGAGAGCCATTACCAGGGACAGACTTACATGTCGGTCAAGGTCAAACTCAGAGCGATGGGCTTCCCAGAGAGCGAGGAAGATATCAAGAGCGCATACGTGAAGTACTGCTGCTCCCAAGGCATAACCAGAGAGGAAACGGAGAGAGATCTCCAAATCCTGGAAGGTTATGTCAGGGAGAAAAAGATGATGGAATTTCAAGCAATGGAAAGGCACAGACGGGAAGCAACGGAACGTATCTACCCCGGTGGATCGTCGAGCTGCGACCCAGAATGTGTTATCCTGTAAGAGATGGCTACCGTGAAGAGATCAAACCTCAGATGCCTGCAAGTAAATGTAGGCAACATGAGGGACTCCCACGATATTGTCTGGGCAACAGCGTTGCAACATAAGATCGATGTTATTCTACTCAGTGAACCAAATAAGTCCTTAGTCAAACAAAATCTTTGGCTGGCTGACAAGGACGCAGATAGTGCAATCTTGATATCAAGTAAGCAAGTCCCAATCACAAACCAAGGGACAGGAAAGGGCTTTACATGGGTTGAGATAAGCGGCTACCGTATATACAGCTGTTACATCTCACCCAATGTAACCTTCGACGTTTTCGAGAACTTCCTAGAAGACCTCGGGAACAGCATGAGGGGAGCGAGGACAAAAATAATCCTCGGAGGTGACTTTAACGCCAAGTCATTTCTCTGGGGGCATAAGCAAGACCGTAGGGGTGAGACCTTGACCGACTGGATGGCACAACACCAGCTAGTGGTCCTTAACACAGGTACAACACCTACCTTCGTAAGAAGAGAGACGGAGTCAGTCATAGACCTGACTATGACGAGACATCCATCTGATGTCCAGCTATGGGAGGTTTTAGAGGATGAGACCCTTAGCTGGCATAAGATGATAAGATTCGAAGTGAGGGAAGCAGGATTCCCAGAACCCAGCTTGAGCGACCGGCCTACAGGCTGGAAACTCTCAACAGAACTGATGCCTTGTTTCCTAGAGAAACTGGACGGAAGACTGGAGAGAGAAACAGGAAGTGTTAATGCAGCCACACTAACACAATGCGTTAAAGCGGCATGCGACTCTACCTTCCCACGAAGGAAAGCTCTGAGCGGCAGGAAAACACAAGCTTACTGGTGGACAGCAGATATAGGGGAACTGCGTAAAAACTGCCTTAAAACACGCAGAAGGTTCACCAGATTACACCAAAGAGCTTCCGCCACTCTTGATGAAAAAGAGAGGATGTGGGAAGAGTATAGAGATACACGAAGGGCCTTAAGGAAGAAGATCAGATACCAAAAAAGAGGCCTGGAATAGCGTCATCCAAGACCTAGACCAGGACATCTTTGGACAAGGGTATAAGATTGTGGCCAAAAAGATCAGGTTGCACAATAAGCTGGAAGAAGGAAAACAATTAGAAATCGCCAAAGGGCTCTTCCCCCAGAGGGAACCGGTGAACTGGGAGGCATTGGAGGAACGCCTTACATGCCAACCACCACCGACACCTTTTGAGGAAGACGAGCTCCTGGAAGCGGTCTCTAAACTGAAAAACGGAAAAACTGCGGGCCCGGACCTGATACCACCGGAGATCGCCAAAGCTGCCGTTATTGGACAACAGGAAGTCTACCTACAGATTGCTAACCAAGTGATCCAGTCAGGTAGATTTCCTGAGGAATGGAAAGAGACGAAGCTAGTGCTGATCGAAAAACCGAAGAAGGACGCGACAGGTTTACCCTCATACAGGCCCATCTGCCTACTTAACACCTTAGGCAAAATCGCAGAACAGCTGATCTGTAACAGGATCAACAAAGAGATAGAGGCCAATGGGGGACTGTCGCAATACCAATTCGGTTTTCGAAAAGGGAAGAGCACTATAGATGCCATGAAAGAAGTGCTGAACTGCCATCAGAAGGGTACCCGATTGAGAAACACTAGAGGTTTCTGCGTCCTTGTGACTCTCGATATTAGGAACGCCTTTAACAGTGCAGACTGGGAAGAGATTGTTAAAGCGATGATAGGCAAGAACATCAGTGCCTACCTCATCAGAGTCACAATGAGTTATCTGAAAAACAGATATATCTCAATCGGGGATAAGACGAAACTACCCATGACTTGTGGAGTACCGCAGGGCTCTAAACTTGGCCCCCTACTATGGAACATCATGTATGATGGGGTCCTTTCCATCGACCTACCACAGGGGGCAACAACAATAGGCTTTGCGGACGACATAGGGATAGTAGTGACGGCATGGACAGAGCTTGAGCTCGAGCTAAAAATAAAGACAGCTATCGAGAGTACCATTAGCTGGCTCCGAAGGAGAAAATTAACTGTGGCTCCAGAAAAGACCGAAGCCGTAATACTCGCGGGGAGAAGGACATTACTGGAATTGGATATAACAGTCCAAGACCAAGTGGTGAAAACCTCCCGGAGTATCAAGTACTTGGGAATGCATTTCGCCAAAGACCTGCGAATGCAAGAACATGTCATGTGTACAGCCAAGAAGGCAGGCGAGGTCACAAGGAATCTCTCCAGACTATTGCCAAACATAGGCGGCCCAGCCGCAACAAAGAGAAGGGTTCTGGGCGCAGTAGTAAACTCTGTTATTAGAAACTGGATTTATAGCAGAGAATAATATTTTATTATGCGTAAGAAAATATATGACATGTCACACTGAAAAAATCACTAAACAACAATGACTATAAACAACATAGTGTTTACTATGGTAACATAACATTTTTTTTTTTTAAATATTTTTTTTATCTAGCAGACTGGAGCTGAAACGTATGTTTCTCAACACTCCCACTACGGCTTCAGCGTAAGTCTCTTCAAGTCCGTCATGCCGAGGTTATTTCGATGATATTCAAATTTTGACCACGGCAGAGCCTTCGTCATGATATCTGCTGTCTGTTCTGTTGTTGGGACGTACTGAATTTCAACATCTCCTTCATTAACCAGCTCTCGCAAGAAATGTCTTCGTATGTCAATATGTTTTGAACGTGCTCGTATTTCTTGTAATCTTGAGAATTTTATGGCGCTCTGATTATCAACTAACATAAGAGGTTTCTTGTGTACTTTAACCATGGTTTCTGCCAATCGGTTTAACCATATAGTTTCCCGTGCAGCATCACTGGCAGCTACGTATTCAGCTTCCATTGTTGATAAAGTTACTCGTTGCTGACGTTTGCTGCCCCACTGGATCGCTGTACCGTTGAACATCATTGTCCAGCCACTGGTGCTTCGTCTTGTTTGCAGATCTCCCCCAAAATCCGCATCCGCAAATGTAAGAATGCGACTTTGATTTTCTTTTGAATTTGTTTGAAAAAACAATCCAAACGAAGACGTATTTTTCAAATATCTCATAATTCGCTTAACTTGCAGCCAATGATATTTCGTGTAAGAATCGAGATACTGACTAACTCTGCTAACTGCAAACGCGATGTCCGGTCTACTGCCGACCATCAGATACATCAAGCTGCCTACTGCTTGACGATACGGAACTTCAGGCTTCTCATCGTCTGTGAAAACATCTTCATTTTCTGTCATCATTGGTGTTGATACCGCTTTAGCATCTGTCATATTGAATTTTTCTAAAATTCGTTGAACATACCCACATTGATGAAGAAATATGGAACCATCTTCAAACTGTTCAATTTGAAGACCCAAATATTCATTTAAGTCGCCTGATTTCATTTCAAACTGTTCGTTTAATTTGACTAACAATTCTTCACCGTCGGATTTATCTGTACTGGCTATTATTCCGTCGTCCACATATATTGCTAATATTAAGGTTTTCTTGTTCATGTCCCTCGTAAATATACATGGATCTTCATTGCTCTGTTTCAGATTTTGATTTTTCAGAAAATCTGTAAACTTCTTGGACCAACATTTCGGTGCTTGTTTAAGCCCGTATAGTGATTTTAACAATTTACAAACTCTTCCTGTATTATCGCCAAATCCGTGGGGTTGATACATGTAAATATCTTCTTCGAGATCTCCATGCAGGAATGCAGTCTTTATATCAAATTGCTTCAAATTAAGTTTCTTACATGCAGCAGTTGCTAATAGTAACCGTATTGATTCGAATCTTGCTACTGGACTGAATGTATCTCCGTAATCAATGCCTGATCTTTGTGCAAATCCTCGTACAACTAATCTGGCTTTGTACCTATCGATAGAGCCATCAGCATGCCTTTTAATACGTAAAATCCATCGATTTGTCAAAATACGTGCAGAAGAAGGTGGATTTACTAAAGACCATGTTCCATTTTTGATCAACGATTGCATTTCACTCTTCATGGCTTCATTCCATTTTTCAGAATCAAATGACTTCACCGCTTCTTCATAAGTAGGTTCATCCATCACTTGAGCCACAAACGAACTAGGTTCGTAAATTATTTTTGGTTGCTGGCGATTTCTACTTGGATATCGTTTGTGTATTATATTGTCTTCTTGAGTCTTCTGCTCTTCTCTTTTTGTCATCTTATTTTCTTCTTTTTGTATTATATTGTTTTCTTGAGTCTTCTGCTCTTCTTTATTTTTCATATTATTTTCTTCTTTTTCTCTTTCTTCTTCTTTGCTTCCACTGCAGCTGAACATATCTTCATTCTTTTCGGAGTCTTGCGATTCTTCAACAGTTTTCTTAGTTTTGAAATATACTTCAACATTGCTTTGTACATTACAAATTTGACCATGCTGTTCATCAATTTCGGCATTCATTGTGATATCCAGTTTTTGTGAATCTTCGTAGAAAATTCTGTATCCACAGTCATCATATCCAATAAATATTCCTACTCTGGCTTTTGGATCTAATTTTTGACGTTTAGCTTCTGGTACAAGAGCAAACATTCTTGATCCAAAAATTCTCAGATTTTTAATTCGTGGCTTACGTCGATACCATAATTCGAATGGTGTTTTGTCTTTGACAGTTGACGTACCTGTGACATTTAATGTAGTGACAGCCGTATTGCATGCTTCTGCCCAGAATCTTTTACTGAGTCCTTTTGCATATAACATCGTACGTGCAGCTTCTATAATTGTCCTATTTTCACGTTCAATGGCTCCGTTTTGTTGCGGTGTAGCTCTGGCCACCATGACATGACTAGCTCCATATTTTTCAATTACTTTGACAGTTGCTGCATCTGAAAATTCTGTTCCTCTGTCTGTACGAATTAATTTAACCCGAAAATCTGTTTCATTATTTATCTTGTTGAAGAATTTCGGTAAAACTTCTTTCACTTCTGATTTATGTTTAAGAAAATAAACTGTACGAAAATGTGAGTAATCATCTTTCAATAAGAACATATATTTAGCACCATTAATCGATGTCGTCTGCATCGGCCCACACAAATCAGCATGAATGAGTTCACCTGGTTGCGTTCCTTTTTGAAACCGTTGTTTGTAGGATTTTTGGTGCAATTTGTTCATTATGCAAGCTTCACATTTTTCATCAATGCTTCCATTAAATTTTATTCCATTAATTCGTAGAAAATTGACAACATGACTCTTGTGTTGATGTGCTAAGCGTTCATGCCAGAATTGCAAATCATTTCTACTTTCTGCAATGGCCGCAACAGCGTAATTCGGCTTGAGTACGCGTACGTGAATTTTAGTCATCTGGCCATAACGTGTACCCTCTAGAACTCTGGATCCAGATGAGTCTGTGAGCCACCATCTTCGACCAATCGCCGTTTGCTTATATCCTGCATCGAGTGCTCTTCCGACAGATATCAAGTTTTGACAACATTCTGGAACGTATAACACTTTTTCAAAATAGTGCTTTGTGCTGACTCCATTGATTCGAACTTCTACGTTGATTCGTCCGAATCCAATGGCTTCCATAAAAGTTCCATTTCCACATCTGATTTTCTGCACATACTTGAGCTTTCTGTACTCAGTAAACCAGTCTAGCCTGCTGGTCATGTGATCTGAGGCACCTGAATCGGCATACCAGGTGTCGTTGCTCCCACTAAAATCAGACTTCCGACAAACGCTGAACATCTTGCCTGCACTTGTTCCATTGGGTTGTGTTTCTGATTTATGTTGTTCTGCTCGCTTTCGTTGCCAACAATTAGCCGAAAGATGACCTGCTTTGCCACAATAATGACATATTTTTGTCTTATTTTGACGCTCTTTATTGTCATTCTGTTTCTGCTGGTAATGACTCTTCCTGGTTATGCTAGCAGAATCAGTTTTCTTATTGTAGGCCTTTGTCATATGTTTTGATGCTGAAAATGCTAAAGTTGTTTCATCTTCGCGCATCTTTAGTCGACGTTCGGTCGCAACTAATCTTTCAGTCAGGAGAGAAACTGTTTGTGCTGCTTTTGGTGTAGCACGCCAGGCTTCAACAAAACTGTCATAAGAACTGGGTAAATTTGACAGAATTTTGGCAATTATTGTCTCTTCATATGTTGGCTCTCCTAAATCCTTGATCTGTTTTCGCAGGTTCTGAATTTTCGTAATATGCGAGATAATGTCGTCTGCATTATCCCAACTGGCCCCATAAAATTCGATTAACAATGCCATTTTTCTATCAACTGATGACATTTCGTAAACGCCTTGTAATTTCTCCCAGACAAGCTTCGCATCTTCAAGCCCTTGGACAAGTGTGAACGGCTTTTCGTCAAGGGATTGTACAATTATTGAAATTAATTTCCAATTTTTCTCATTCCACTCGTCGTCGTTTCCAGCTGTTGGTTTCTTGGTTTTACCATCTATGTAACCCCAAAGACCATGGCCCCGAATATAGCATATCAGCTGGTACTTCCACGAATGCCAATTTTCTTCGCCAGTTAATTTAGGTAAATTAACTCTATCAAAATTAGTAGCCATTATTATTATTCAATGTCTCTAAAAATCATAAAATAGATCAACTAGGCCACTGTACGCAGTGTTAACATTCTGGGCCCATAACCTGTTATTAGAAACTGGATTTATAGCAGAGAATAATATTTTATTATGCGTAAGAAAATATATGACATGTCACACTGAAAAAATCACTAAACAACAATGACTATAAACAACATAGTGTTTACTATGGTAACATAACATTTTTTTTTTTTTAAATATTTTTTTTATCTAGCAGACTGGAGCTGAAACGTATGTTTTTCAACAAACTCAATACTACTGTACGCAGCCCCAATCTGGCACAAGGTCATGGATCTTGCGAAATATAGGAAACTATATGAGCAGATCCAAAGACAGATGGCAATAAGGATATGTAGCGCATATAGGACGGTCTCGACAGCAGCAGCCCAGGTGCTGGCGGGACAAACTCCTATAGAGCTACTTGTCAAAGAAAGGGAGCAAACATACAAGAAGAACAAAGAAGAGGCTCGAGCAATAAAGCTAGAGACGAGACTTAAGTGGCAAAGAAAATGGGAAAACGAAACTGCGGGTGAGTGGACGAGGAGACTCATCCCACAGATACACACATGGAGTGACAGGAAGCATGGAGAGTTGGATTTCCATCTCACCCAGCTCCTAACTGGACACGGCTCTTTCGAAGCCTATCTCAAAAGGATAGAAAGAAGGGACTCAGCCTCCTGCCCCTTCTGTCAACTGGGGGAGGACACAGCTGAGCACACCTTCTTCCACTGCCCCGAATGGACACCTGAAAGGACAGTAGTTGAGGAGGAGCTCAACAAGAATATCAGCCCAGAAAACATTGTAATAACAATGCTGAAGGGCGAAGACGAGTGGACCTCGATCAAATCTTTCGCCAACGCAATAATGCGCAAGAAGGAGGAGAGAGAGAAGAGACTCGAAGAGGAAAGAAGACAAATGGCAGCTCTAACATAAGAGCGAAGAAAGAGGGGCAACCTGGAAAGAAATGCCGAAAGGTAGTACTTCAGGTTGATTAAACCCCTGTCATACTGGTGGTTAGGTTTTAGTGGGTATGGCTGAACAGCAGGCGAAAAAAAAAAAAAAAGATTTTGCAATCATAATCCATTACATACGACATATACATGAATATAACAGTTTAAATACTTGAAAACGGCGTTTTGTATGCTTTTGCATGGTTAAAACAACAATTTTATCTTGATTTCACCAACATTAGTTATTATACACGACAGAAACATGAATATGACAGTTTTAATACTTAAAAACAGCATTTTGTATATTTTTGCAAGTTGAAAAAAGAAATTTTATCTTGATTACACTAACATTAGCCATTTTACATGACAGAAACATGAATATGACAGTTTAAATACTTGAAAACAGCATTTTGCATGTTTTTGCAAGCTGAAAACAGGTATTTTAACTTGATTTTGCAAACATAAGCCATTACACACGACATATACATGAATGTGACAGTTTAAATACTTGAAAACGGCGTTTTGTATACTTTTGCATGCTTAAAACAGCAATTTTATCTTGATTTCACCAACATTAGCCATTATACACGACAGAAACATTAATTTGACAGTTTAAATACTTGAAAACAGCGTTTTGTATGTTTTTGCAAGCTTAAAACAGCAATTTTATCTTGATTACACAAACATTAGCCATTATACACGACAGAAACATGAATATGACAGTTTAAATACATGAAAACTGCATTTTGTATGTTTTTGCAAGCTGAAAACAGGTATTTTATCTTGATTTTGCAAACATAAGCCATTACACACGACATATACATGAATATGACAGTATAAATACTTGAAAACGGTGTTTTGTATGCTTTTGCATGCTTAAAGCAGCAATTTTATCTTGATTTCACCACCATTAGCCATTATACACGACAGAAACATGAATATGACAGTTTAAATACATGAAAACAGCGTTTTGCATGTTTTTACAAGCTTAAAACAGCAATTTTATCTTGATTACAATAACATAAGCCATTATACACGACAGAAACATGAATATGACAGTTTAAATACTTGAAAACAACATTTTGTATGTTTTTGCAAGCTAAAAACAGCTATTTTATCTTGATTTTGCAAACATAAGCCATTACACACGACATATACATGAATATGACAGTTTAAATACTTGAAAACGGCGTTTAATATGCTTTTGCATGCTTAAAACTGATATTTTATCTTGATTTCACCACCATTAGCCATTATACACGACAGAAACATGTATATGACAGTTTAAATACTTGAATAACAGCATTTTGTATGTTTTTTGCAAGCTGAAAACAGCTATTTTATCTTGATTTTGCAAACATAAGCCGTTACACACGACATATACATGAATGTGACAGTTTAAATACAGGAAAACGGTGTTTTGTATACCCTTGCATGCTTAAACAACATTTTTATCTTGATTTACCTACATTAGCCCTTATACACGACGAAAACGTGAATATGATAGTTTAAATACTTGAAAACAGAATTATGCATGTTTTGGCAAGCTGAAAACAGCTATTTTATCTAGATTTTGCAAACATAAGCCATTACACACGACATATACATGAATATGACAGTTTAAATACTTGAAAACGGCGTTTTGTATGCTATTGCATGCTTAAAACAGCAATTTTATATTTATTTCACCAGCATTAGCCATTGTACACGACAGATACATGAACATGACAATTTAAATACTTGAAAATAGCATTTTGTATATTTTTGCAACCTGAAAACAGCTATTTTATCTTGATTTTGCAAATATTTGCCATTACACATGACATATAAATGAATATGACAGTATACATACTTGAAAACGGTGTTTTGTATGCTTTTGCATGCTTAAAACAGCAATTTTATCTTGATTTCACTAACATTAGCCATTATACACGGACGAAAACATAAATATGACAGTTTAAATACTTGGAAACAGCATTATGCATGTTTTGGCAAGCTGAAAACAGCTATTTTATCTTGATTTTGCAATCATTAGCCATTACATACGACAGAAACTTGAATATGACAGCTTTTATACTTGAAAACAGCATTTTGTATGTTTTTGCAGGCTGAAAACAGCTATTTTATCTTGATTTCCCAAACATTAGCCATTATACACGACAGAAACATGAATATGACAGTTTAAATTCTTGAAAACAGCGTTTTGTATGTTTTTGCAAGCTTAAAACAGCACTTTTATCTTGATTACACCAACATTAGCCATTATACACGACAGAAACATGAATATGACAGTTTAAATACATGAAAACAGCATTTTGTATGTTTTTGCAAGCTGAAAACAGGTATTTTACCTCGATTTTACAAACATAAGCCATTACACACGACATATACATGAATATGACAGTTTAAATACTTGAAAACAGCATTTTGTATGTTTTTGCAAGCAGAAAACAGCTATTTTATCTAGATTTTAAACATAATCCATTACACACGACGTATAAATGAATATGACAGTTGAAATACTTGAAAACGGCGTTTTGTATGCTTTTGCATGCTTAAAACAGCAATTTTATCTTGATTTCAACAACATTAGCAATTATACAGGACAGAAACATGAATATGACAATTCAAATAATTGAAAAGAGCGTTTTGTATGTTTTTGCAAGTTGAAAACAGCTATTTTATCTTGATTTTGCAAACATAAGCCATTACACACGACGTATAAATGAATATGACAGTTTAAATACTTGAAAGCGGCGTTTTGTATGCTTTTGCATGCTTAAAACAGCAATTTTATCTTTATTTCACCAACATTAGCCATTATACACGACAAAAACATGAATATGACTGTTTAAATACTTGAAAACAGCATTATGCATGTTTTTGCAAGCTAAAAACCGCTATTTTATTTAGATTTTGCAACCATAAGCCATTACATACGACATATACATGAATATAACAGTTTAAATACTTGAAAACGGCGTTTTGTATGCTTTTGCATGCTTAAAACAACATTTTTATCTTGATTTCACCAACATTAGCCATTATACACGACAAAAACATGAATATGACTGTTTAAATACTTGAAAACAGCATTATGCATGTTTTTGCAAGCTAAAAACCGCTATTTTATTTAGATTTTGCAACCATAAGCCATTACATACGACATATACATGAATATAACAGTTTAAATACTTGAAAACGGCGTTTTGTATGCTTTTGCATGCTTAAAACAACATTTTTATCTTGATTTCACCAACATTAGCCATTATACACGACAGAAACATAAATATGACAGTTTTAATACTTGAAAACAGCATTTTATATGTTTTTGCAAGCTGAAAACAGCTGTTTTATCTTGATTTTGCAAACATAAGCCATTACACACGACATATTTATGAATATGACAGTTTAAATACTTGAAAACGTCGTTTTTTGTGCTTTTGCATGCTTAAAACAGCAAATTTATCTTGATTTCACCAACATTAGCCATTATACACGACAGAAACATGAATATGAAAGTTTAAACTCTTGAAAACAGCATTTTGTATGTTTTTGGAAGCTTAAAACAGCAATTTTATCTTGATTTCACTAACATTAGCCATTATACACGACAGAAACATGAATATGACAGTTTAAACTCTTGAAAACAGCATTTTGTGTGTTTTTGCAAGCTGAAAACAGCTATTTTATTTTGATTTTGCAAACATACGCCAGTATACACGACAAAACATGAATATGACAGTTTAAATACTTGAAAACAGCGTTTTGTATGTTTTTGCAAGCTTAAAAAAGCAATTTTATCTTGATTACACTAACATTAGCCATTATACACGACAGAAACATGAATATGACATTTAAATACTTAAAAACAGCGTTTTGTATGTTCTTGCAAGCTTAAAAAAGCAATTTTACCTTGAGTTCACTAACGTTAGCAATTATACACGACAGAAACATGAATACGACAGTTTAAATTCTTGAAAACAGCATTTTGTATGTTTTTGCAAGCTGAAAACAGCTATTTTATCTTGATTTTGCATACATAAGCTAATATACACGACAAAAACATGAATATGACAGTTTAAATACTTGAAAACAGCATTTTGTATGTTTTTGCAAGCTGAAAGCTGTTATTTTTTTTGATTTTGCAAACATAAGCCATTACACACGACATATACATGAATGTGACAGTTTAAATACTTTAAAATGGCGTTTTGTATGCTTTTGCATGCTTAAAACAGCAATTTTATTTAGATTTCACTAACATTAGCCATTATGCACGACGAAAACATGAATATGACAGTTTAAATACTTGAAAACAGCATTTTGTATGTTTTTGCAAGCAGAAAACAGCTATTTTATCTAGATTTTGCAATCATAAGCCACTACATACGACATATACATGAATATAACAATTTAAGTACTTGATAACGGCATTTTGTATGCTTTTGCATGCTTAAAACAACATTTTTATCATGATTTCACCAACATTAGCCATTATACACGACAGAAACATGAATATGACAGTTTCGATACTTGAAAACAGCATTTTATATGTTTTTGCAAGCTGAAGACAGCTATTTTATCTTGATTTTGCAAACATAAGCCATTACACACGACATATTTATGAATATGACAGTTTAAATACTTGAAAACGTCGTTTTGTGTGCTTTTGCATGCTTAAAACAGCAAATTTATCTTGATTTCACCAACATTAGCCATTATACACGACAGAAACATAAATATGACAGTTTAAATACTTGAAAACAGCGTTTTGTATGTTTTTGCAAGCTTAAAACAGCAATTTTATCTTCATTTCACTAACATTAGCCATTATACACGACAGAAACATGAATATGACAGTTTAAATTCTTGAAATCAGCATTTTGTATGTTTTTGCAAGCTGAAAACAGCTATTTTATCTTGATTTTGCAAACATAAGCCATTATACACGACAGAAACATGAATATGACAGTTTAAATACTTGAAAACAGCATTTTGTATGTTTCTGCAAGCTGAAAGCAGTTATTTTATTTTGATTTTGCAAACATTAGCCATTATACACGACAGAAACATGAATATGAATGTTTAAATACTTGAAAACAGCGTTTTGTATGTTTTTGCAAGCATAAAACATCAATTTTATCTTGATTACACTAACATTAGCTATTATACACGACAGAAACATGAATATGACAGTTTAAATACTTGAAAACAGCATTTTGTATGTTTTTGCAAGCTGAAAACAGGTATTTTATTTAGATTTTTCAAACATGATCCATTACACACGACGTATAAATGAATATGACAGTTTAAATACTTGAAAACGGCGTTTTGTATGCTTTTGCATGCTTAAAACAGCAATTTTATCTTTATTTCACCAGCATTAGCCATTGTACACGACAGAAACATGAATATGACAATTAAAATACTTGAAAACAGCATTTTGTATGTTTTTGCAACCTGAAAACAGCTATTTTATCTTGATTTTGCAAACATACGCCATTACACACGACATATATATATATATATATATATATATATATATATATATATATATATATATATATATATATATATATATGAATATGACAGTATAAATACTTGAAAACGGTGTTTTGTATGCTTTTACTTGCTTAAAGCAGCAATTTTATCTTGATTTCACTAACATTAGCCATTATACACGACAGAAACATGAATATGACAGTTTAAATACTTAAAAACAGCATTTTATATGTTTTTGCAAGCTGAAAACAGCTATTTTATCTTGATTTTGCAAACATAAGCCATTACACACGACATATTTATGAATATGACAGTTTAAATACTTGAAAACGGCGTTTTGTGTGCTTTTGCATGCTTAAAATAGCAATTTTATCTTGATTTCACCAACATTATTCATTATTCACGACAAAAATATGAATATGACAGTTTAAATACTTAAAAACAGCATTTTATATGTTTTTGTAAGCCGAAAACAGCTATTTTATCTTGATTTTGCAAACATAAGCCATTATACACGACAGAAACATGAATATGACAGTTTAAATACTTGAAAAAAGCGTTTTGTATGTTTTCGCAAGCTAAAAACAGCAATTTTATCTTGATTACACTAACATTAGCCATTATACAAGACAGAAACATGAATATGACAGTTTAAATACTTGAAAACAGCATTTTGTATGATATTGCAAGCTGAAAACAGCTATTTTTATCTAGATTTTGCAAATATAAACCATTACATACGACATATACATGAATATAACAGTTTAAATACTTGAAAACGGCGTTTTGTATTCTTTTGCATGCTTAAAACAGCAATTTTATCTTGATTTCACTAACATTAGCCATTATACACGACAGAAACATGAATATGACAGTTACAATACTTGAAAACAGCATTTTATATGTTTTTGCAAGCTAAAAACAGCTATTTTATCTTTATATTGCAAACATAAGCCATTACACACGGCATATACATGAATGTGACACTTTAAATATTTGAAAACGGCGTTTTGTATGCTTTTGCATGCTTAAAACATCAATTTTATCTTGATTTCAACCACATTACCAATTTTACAGGACAGAAACATGAATATGACAGTTCAAATACTTGAAAACAGCATTTTGTATGTTTTTGCAACCTGAAAACAGCAATTTTATCTTGATTTTGCAAACATACGCCATTACACACGACATATATATGAATATGACAGTATAAATACTTGAAAACGGTGTTTTGTATGCTTTTGCATGCTTAAAACAGCAATTATATCTTGATTTCACTAACATTAGCCATTATACACGACGAAAACATGAATATGATAGTTTAAATACTTGAAAACAGCATTATGCATGTTTTGGCAAACTGAAAACAGCTATTTTATCTAGATTTTGCAATCATAAGCCATTAAGCCATGGATAACTTAAACAAGGGAGAATATCCAGTTGGGATATTCTGTGATTTGAGTAAGGCCTATGACTGTGTTGACCATCGCAGGCTAATAATTAAACTTGAGCACATGGGGATACGAGGGGTATCTTTAAAATGGATTGAGACGTTTTTAAGTAATAGACACCAGTTTGTATACCTAAACTATACTGGAAAAGATTCTAATTCTCATACCATACAATCTGATTTAGTTCAAAACAATGTTGGTTTACCACAGGGCACAGTTTTAGCTCCGGTTTTATTTATTCTTTATATGAATGATTTGAGTAAAGTCTTAGGTGATAATTGTACACCTATTTTGTATGCGGACGACACTACTTTGGTTATTTCAGATCCTAACACTGATGCTTTAATTAATAAATGTAATCAAAGTGTCCAGTCCCTGATATCATGGTGCCATGAAAACAAATTATTTCTGAATGATAGTAAAACTCACATTCTACGTTTTCATATGCATCCCTATAACAATCATGATATACTTGTTAAATTCGGGAATAATGATAAAAAAGGTAATGACGTCGCAAGGATCTTGGGTGTCCTTATCACTGATAATCTCAATTGGAAACCTCTTTGTGAAGAGCTTGTTTCAACTCTAAACAAATTATGTTTTCAAATTCGACACATAAAAGAATATTTAAATTTAAACCAGTTATTAATGTTTTACTATGCTTGTGTTGAATCTCGTTTGAGGTACAGTATTTTTTTCTGGGGTTATTCAAATATGAGTCTAAGTGTTTTCATAGCACAGAAAAGAGTGTTACGCACAATAGCAAGCGTTCGAACTAATACTTCGTGCAAGATTTTGTTCAAGAAGTATAATGTTCTCACTGTTGCAAGTATTTATATTTATGAAATTTGTATCTTAATTCACAAGAAACAAAAATCTTTTCCCGTGATCAGTGACTTGCATGGACACAATACCAGGAATAAAAACGACTTTCAGGTTCCAGTTTCGAAACTATACGTTGTTAAAAATTCTCCTTATAGAATAGGCTTAAAAATATACAATAATTTGCCCAATTATTTAAAAAATATTAAGAATTTTAAAACTTTTAAAAAAGATTTAATAACTTACTTACAACAACATGCATTTTATAATGTTAATGATTATTTTGATTTGTAATTATCTTTTACTATCTAATTTTTTGTCTGACGTTTTCTATACACTGTAATGTGTCTAAGAAAAAAATAAACATTATTATTATTATTACATACGACATATACATGAATATAACAGTTTAAATACTTGAAAATGGCGTTTTGTATGCTTTAGCATGCTTAAAACAACATTTTTATCTTGATTTCACCAACATTAGCCATTATACACGACAGAAACATGAATATGACAGTTTTAATACCTGAAAACAGCATTTTGTATTTTTTTGCAAGCTGAAAACAGCTATTTTATCTTGTATTTGCAAACATAAGCCATTACACACGACATATACATGAATATGACAGTTTAAATACTTGAAAACTGCGTTTTGTATGCTTTTGCATGCTTAAACAACATTTTTATCTTGATTTACCAACATTAACCATTATACACGACAGAAACATGAATATGACAGTTTTAATACTTGAAAAAAGCATTTTGTATGTTTTTGCAAGCTGAAAACAGCTATTTTGTCTTGATTTTGCAAACATAAGCAATTACACACGACATATTTATGAATATGACAGTTTAAATACTTGAAAACTGCGTTTTGTGTGCTTTTGCATGCTTAAAACAGCAAATTTATCTTGATTTCACCAACATTAGCTATTATACACGACAGAAACATGAATATGACAGTTTAAATACTTGAAAACAGCATTATGCATGTTTTGGCAAGCTGAAAACAGCTATTCTATCTAGATTTTGCAATCATAAGCCATTACATACGACATATACATGAATATAACAGTTTAAATACTTGAAAATGGCGTTTTGTATGCTTTTGAATGCTTAAAACAACATTTTTATCTTGATTTCACCAACATTAGCCATCATATACGACAGAAAATTGAATATGACAGCTTTTATACTTGAAAACAGCATTTTGTTTGTTTTTGCAAGCTGAAAACAGCTATTTTATCTTGATTTTGCAAACATAGGCCATTACACACGACATATTTATGAATATGACAGTTTAAATACTTGAAAACTGCGTTTTGTGTGCTTTTGCAAGCTTAAAACAGCAGATTTGTCTTGACTGCACCAACATTAGCCATTATACACGACAGAAACATGAATATGACAGTTTAAATACATGAAAACAGCGTTTTGTATGTTTTTGCAAGCTTAAAACAGCAATTTTATCTTGATTTCACTAACATTAGCCATTATACACGACAGAAACATGAATATGACAGTTTAAATTCTTGAAAACAGCATTTTGTATGTTTTTGCAAGCTGAAAACAGCTATTTTATCTTGATTTAGCAAACATAAGCCATTATACACGACAGAAACATGAATATGACAGTTTAAATACATGAAAACAGCGTTTTGTATGTTTTTGCAAGCTTAAAACAGCAATTTTATCTTGATTACAATAACATTAGCCATTATACACGACAGAAACATGAATATGACAGTTTAAATACTTGAAAACAGCATTTTGTATGTTTTTGCAAGCTGAAAGCAGTAATTTTTTTTTATTTTGTAAATATAAGCCATTACACACGACATATATATGAATGTGACAGTTTAAATACTTGAAAACAGCGTTTTGTGTGCTTTTGCAAGCTTAAAACAGCAGATTTGTCTTGACTGCACCAACATTAGCCATTATACACGACAGAAACATGAATATGACAGTTTAAATACATGAAAACAGCGTTTTGTATGTTTTTGCAAGCTGAAAACAGCTATTTTATTTTGATTTTGCAAACATAAGCCATTATACACGACAGAAACATGAATATGACAGTTTAAATTCTTGAAAACAGCATTTTGTATGTTTTTGCAAGCTGAAAACAGCTATTTTATCTTGATTTCACCATTATAAGCCATTATACACGACAGAAACATGAATATGACAGTTTTAATACTTGAAAACAGCGATTTGTATGTTTTTGCAAGCTTAAAACAGCAATTTTATCTTGATTACACTAACATTAGCCATTATACACGACACAAACATGAATATAACAGTTTAAATACTTGAAAACTGCATTTTGTATGTTTTTGCAAGCTGAAAACAGGTATTTTATCTTGATTTTGCAAACATAAGCCATTACACACGACATATACATGAATATGACAGTTTAAATACTTGAAAACAGCGTTTTGTATCTTTTTGCAAGCTTAAAACAGCAATTTTATCTTGATTTCACTAACATTAGCCATTATACAAGACAGAAACATGAATAAGACAGTTTAAAATCTTGAAAACAACATTTTGTATGTTTTTGCAAGCTGAAAACAGCTATTTTATTTTGATTTTGCAAACATAAGCCATTATACACGACAGAAACATGAATATGACAGTTTAAATACTTGAAATCAGCATTTTGTATGTTTTTGCAAGCTGAAAACAGCTATTTTATCTTGATTTCACCATTATAAGCCATTATACACGACAGAAACATGAATATGACAGTTTAAATACTTGAAAACGGCGTTTTGTATGCTTTTGCATGCTTAAAACAGCAATTTTATCTTTATTTCACCAACATTAGCCATTATACACGACAGAAACATAAATATGACAGTTTAAATACTGAAAACAGCGTTTTGTATGTTTTTGCAAGCTTAAAACAGCAATTTTATCTTGATTTCACTAACATTAGCCATTATACACGACAGAAACATGAATATGACAGTTTAAATTCTTGAAATCAGCATTTTGTATGTTTTTGCAAGCTGAAAACAGCTATTTTATCTTGATTTTGCAAACATAAGCCATTATACACGACAGAAACATGAATATGACAGTTTAAATACTTGAAAACAGCATTTTGTATGTTTCTGCAAGCTGAAAGCAGTTATTTTATTTTGATTTTGCAAACATTAGCCATTATACACAACAGAAACATGAATATGAATGTTTAAATACTTGAAAACAGCGTTTTGTATGTTTTTGCAAGCATAAAACATCAATTTTAACTTGATTACACTAACATTAGCTATTATACACGACAGAAACATGAATATGACAGTTTAAATACTTGAAAACAGCATTTTGTATGTTTTTGCAAGCTGAAAACAGGTATTTTATCTAGATTTTTCAAACATGATCCATTACACACGACGTATAAATGAATATGACAGTTTAAATACTTGAAAACGGCGTTTTTTATGCTTTTGCATGCTTAAAACAGCAATTTTATCTTTATTTCACCAGCATTAGCCATAGTACACGACAGAAACATGAATATGACAGTATAAATACTTGAAAACGGTGTTTTGTATGCTTTTACTTGCTTAAAGCAGCAATTTTATCTTGATTTCACTAACATTAGCCATTATACACGACAGAAACATGAATATGACAGTTTAAATACTTAAAAACAGCATTTTATATGTTTTTGCAAGCTGAAAACAGCAATTTTATCTTGATTTTGCAAACATAAGCCATTACACACGACATATTTATGAATATGACAGTTTAAATACTTGAAAACGGCGTTTTGTGTGCTTTTGCATGCTTAAAATAGCAATTTTATCTTGATTTCACCAACATTATTCATTATTCACGACAAAAATATGAATATGACAGTTTAAATACTTAAAAACAGCATTTTATATGTTTTTGTAAGCCGAAAACAGCTATTTTATCTTGATTTTGCAAACATAAGCCATTATACACGACAGAAACATGAATATGACAGTTTAAATACTTGAAAAAAGCGTTTTGTATGTTTTCGCAAGCTAAAAACAGCAATTTTATCTTGATTACACTAACATTAGCCATTATACAAGACAGAAACATGAATATGACAGTTTAAATACTTGAAAACAGCATTTTGTATGATATTGCAAGCTGAAAACAGCTATTTTTATCTAGATTTTGCAAATATAAACCATTACATACGACATATACATGAATATAACAGTTTATATACTTGAAAACGGCGTTTTGTATACTTTTGCATGCTTAAAACAGCAATTTTATCTCGATTTCACTAACATTAGCCATTATACACGACAAAAACATGAATATGACAGTTACAATACTTGAAAACAGCATTTTATATGTTTTTGCAAGCTAAAAACAGCTATTTTATCTTTATATTGCAAACATAAGCCATTACACACGGCATATACATGAATGTGACACTTTAAATATTTGAAAACGGCGTTTTGTATGCTTTTGCATGCTTAAAACAGCAATTTTATCTTGATTTCAACCACATTACCAATTTTACAGGACAGAAACATGAATATGACAGTTCAAATACTTGAAAACAGCATTTTGTATGTTTTTGCAACCTGAAAACAGCAATTTTATCTTGATTTTGCAAACATACGCCATTACACACGACATATATATGAATATGACAGTATAAATACTTGAAAACGGTGTTTTGTATGCTTTTGCATGCTTAAAACAGCAATTATATCTTGATTTCACTAACATTAGCCATTATACACGACGAAAACATGAATATGATAGTTTAAATACTTGAAAACAGCATTATGCATGTTTTGGCAAACTGAAAACAGCTATTTTATCTAGATTTTGCAATCATAAGCCATTAAGCCATGGATAACTTAAACAAGGGAGAATATCCAGTTGGGATATTCTGTGATTTGAGTAAGGCCTTTGACTGTGTTGACCATCGCAGGCTAATAATTAAACTTGAGCACATGGGGATACGAGGGGTAGCTTTAAAATGGATTGAGACGTTTTTAAGTAATAGACACCAGTTTGTATACCTAAACTATACTGGAAAAGATTCTAATTCTCATACCATACAATCTGATTTAGTTCAAAACAATGTTGGTTTACCACAGGGCACAGTTTTGGCTCCGGTTTTATTTATTCTTTATATGAATGATTTGAGTAAAGTCTTAGGTGATAATTGTACACCTATTTTGTATGCGGACGACACTACTTTGGTTATTTCAGATCCTAACACTGATGCTTTAATTAATAAATGTAATCAAAGTGTCCAGTCCCTGATATCATGGTGCCATGAAAACAAATTATTTCTGAATGATAGTAAAACTCACATTCTACGTTTTCATATGCATCCCTATAACAATCATGATATACTTGTTAAATTCGGGAATAATGATAAAAAAGGTAATGACGTCGCAAGGATCTTGGGTGTCCTTATCACTGATAATCTCAATTGGAAACCTCTTTGTGAAGAGCTTGTTTCAACTCTAAACAAATTATGTTTTCAAATTCGACACATAAAAGAATATTTAAATTTAAACCAGTTATTAATGTTTTACTATGCTTGTGTTGAATCTCGTTTGAGGTACAGTATTTTTTTCTGGGGTTATTCAAATATGAGTCTAAGTGTTTTCATAGCACAGAAAAGAGTGTTACGCACAATAGCAAGCGTTCGAACTAATACTTCGTGCAAGATTTTGTTCAAGAAGTATAATGTTCTCACTGTTGCAAGTATTTATATTTATGAAATTTGTATCTTAATTCACAAGAAACAAAAATCTTTTCCCGTGATCAGTGACTTGCATGGACACAATACCAGGAATAAAAACGACTTTCAGGTTCCAGTTTCGAAACTATACGTTGTTAAAAATTCTCCTTATAGAATAGGCTTAAAAATATACAATAATTTGCCCAATTATTTAAAAAATATTAAGAATTTTAAAACTTTTAAAAAAGATTTAATAACTTACTTACAACAACATGCATTTTATAATGTTAATGATTATTTTGATTTGTAATTATCTTTTACTATCTAATTTTTTTTCTGACGTTTTCTATACACTGTAATGTGTCTAAGAAAAAAATAAACATTATTATTATTATTACATACGACATATACATGAATATAACAGTTTAAATACTTGAAAATGGCGTTTTGTATGCTTTAGCATGCTTAAAACAACATTTTTATCTTGATTTCACCAACATTAGCCATTATACACGACACAAACATGAATATGACAGTTTTAATACCTGAAAACAGCATTTTGTATTTTTTTGCAAGCTGAAAACAGCTATTTTATCTTGTATTTGCAAACATAAGCCATTACACACGACATATACATGAATATGACAGTTTAAATACTTGAAAACTGCGTTTTGTATGCTTTTGCATGCTTAAACAACATTTTTATCTTGATTTACCAACATTAGCCATTATACACGACAGAAACATGAATATGACAGTTTTAATACTTGAAAAAAGCATTTTGTATGTTTTTAAAAGCTGAAAACAGCTATTTTGTCTTGATTTTGCAAACATAAGCAATTACACACGACATATTTATGAATATGACAGTTTAAATACTTGAAAACTGCGTTTTGTGTGCTTTTGCATGCTTAAAACAGCAAATTTATCTTGATTTCACCAACATTAGCTATTATACACGACAGAAACATGAATATGACAGTTTAGTTACATAAAAACAGCGTTTTGTATGTTTTTGCAAGCTTAAAACAGCAAATTTATCTTGATTACACTAACATTTGCCATTATACACGACAGAAACATGAATATGACAGTTTAAATACTTGAAAACAGCATTATGCATGTTTTGGCAAGCTGAAAACAGCTATTTTAACTAGATTTTGCAATCATAAGCCATTACATACGACATATACATGAATATAACAGTTTAAATACTTGAAAATGGCGTTTTGTATGCTTTTGAATGCTTAAAACAACATTTTTATCTTGATTTCACCAACATTAGCCATCAT
>CAWWDY010000380.1:0-47243 GCA_963942605.1 Poecilus cupreus
TCTCATAAATCGCCGTTTCGCACGGAAGAAACATGAATTTGTCAGTTTGAATAGTTGAAAACAGCGTTTTTCAATGTTTTTGCAAGTTTAAAACAGCAATTTTATCGTGATTTCACAAAAATATACCGTTTCCAACGTAAGAAACATGAATTTATCAGTTTGAATAGTTCAAAACAGCGTTTTTCTATGTTTTTGCAATTTAAAACAGCAATTTTATCGTGATTTCACAAAAATCCACCGTTTCGAACGTAAGAAACATGAATTTATCAGTTTGAATAGTTGAAAACAGCGTTTTTCTATGTTTTTGCAAGTTTAAAACAGCAATTTTATAGTAATTTCTCATAAATCGCCGTTTCGCACGGAAGAAACATGAATTTGTCAGTTTGAATAGTTAAAAACATCGTTTTTCAATGTTTTTGCAAGTTTAAAACAGCAATTTTATCGTCATTTCTCATAAATCGCCGTTTCACACGAAAGAAACATGAATTTGTCAGTTTGAATAGTTCAAAACAGCGTTTTTCTATGTTTTTGCAAGTTTAAAACAGCAATTTTATTGTCATTTCTCATAAATCGCCGTTTCACACGAAAGAAACATGAATTTGCCAGTTTGAATAGTTCAAAACAGCGTTTTTCTATGTTTTTGCAAGTTTAAAACAGCAATTTTATCGTAATTTGTCATAAATCGCCGTTTCGCACGGAAGAAACATGAATTTGTCAGTTTGAATAGTTGAAAACAGCGTTTTTCAATGTTTTTGCAAGTTTAAAACAGCAATTTTATCGTGATTTCACAAAAATCCACCGTTTCCACCGTAAGAAACATGAATTTATCAGTTTGAATAGTTCAAAACAGCGTTTTTCTATGTTTTTGCAAGTTTAAAACAGCAATTTTAACGTCATTTCTCATAAATCGCCGTTTCACACGAAAGAAACATGAATTTGTCAGTTTGAATAGTTCAAAACAGCGTTTTTCTATGTTTTTGCAAGTTTAAAACAGCAATTTTATCGTCATTTATCATAAATCGCCGTTTCGCACGAAAGAAACATGAATTTTTCAGTTTGAGTAGTTCAAAACAGCGTTTTTCTATGTTTTTGCAAGCTTAAAACAGCAATTTTATCGTCATTTCTCATAAATCGCCGTTTCACACGAAAGAAACATGAATTTGTCAGTTTGAATAGATCAAAACAGCGTTTTTCTATGTTTTTGCAAGTTTAAAACAGCAATTTTATCGTCATTTCTCATAAATCGCCGTTTCACACGAAAGAAACATGAATTTGTCAGTTGGAATAGTTGAAAACAGCGTTTTTCAATGTTTTTGCAAGTTTAAAACAGCAATTTTATCGTGATTTCACAAAAATCCACCGTTTGGAAAGTAAGAAACATGAATTTATCAGTTTGAATAGTTGAAAACAGCGCTTTTCTATGTTTTTGCAAGATTAAAACAGCAATTTTATCGTCATTTCTCATAAATCGCCGTTTCCCACGAAAGAAACATGAATTTGTCAGTTTGAATAGTTCAAAACAGAGTTTTTCTATGTTTTTGCAAGTTTAAAACAGCAATTTTTTCGTCATTTCTCATAAATCGCCGTTTCACACGTAAGAAACATGAATTTGTCAGTTTGAATTGTTCAAAACAGCGTTTTTCTATGTTTTTGCAAGTTTAAAACAGCTATTTTATCGTCATTTTTCATAAATCGCCGTTTCACACGAAAGAAACATGAATTTGTCAGTTTGAATAGTTCAAAACAGCGTTTTTCTATGTTTTTGCAAGTTTAAAACAGCAATTTTATCGTAATTTCTCATAAATCGCCGTTTCGCACGGAAGAAACATGAATTTGTCAGTTTGAATAGTTGAAAACAGCGTTTTTCAATGTTTTTGCAAGTTTAAAACAGCAATTTTATCGTGATTTCACAAAAATATACCGTTTCCAACGTAAGAAACATGAATTTATCAGTTTGAATAGTTCAAAACAGCGTTTTTCTATGTTTTTGCAATTTAAAACAGCAATTTTATCGTGATTTCACAAAAATCCACCGTTTCGAACGTAAAAAACATGAATTTATCAGTTTGAATAGTTGAAAACAGCGTTTTTCTATGTTTTTGCAAGTTTAAAATAGCAATTTTATAGTAATTTCTCATAAATCGCCGTTTCGCACGGAAGAAACATAAATTTGTCAGTTTGAATAGTTAAAAACATCGTTTTTCAATGTTTTTGCAAGTTTAAAACAGCAATTTTATCGTCATTTCTCATAAATCGCCGTTTCACACGAAAGAAACATGAATTTGTCAGTTTGAATAGTTCAAAACAGCGTTTTTCTATGTTTTTGCAAGTTTAAAACAGCAATTTTATTGTCATTTCTCATAAATCGCCGTTTCACACGAAAGAAACATGAATTTGCCAGTTTGAATAGTTCAAAACAGCGTTTTTCTATGTTTTTGCAAGTTTAAAACAGCAATTTTATCGTAATTTGTCATAAATCGCCGTTTCGCACGGAAGAAACATGAATTTGTCAGTTTGAATAGTTGAAAACAGCGTTTTTCAATATTTTTGCAAGTTTAAAACCGCAATTTTATCGTGATTTCACAAAAATCCACCGTTTCCACCGTAAGAAACATGAAATTATCAGTTTTAATAGTTCAAAACAGCGTTTTTCTATGTTTTTGCAAGTTTAAAACAGCAATTTTAACGTCATTTCTCATAAATCGCCGTTTCACACGAAAGAAACATGAATTTGTCAGTTTGAATAGTTCAAAACAGCGTTTTTCTATGTTTTTGCAAGTTTAAAACAGCAATTTTTTCGTCATTTCTCATAAATCGCCGTTTCACACGAAAGAAATATGAATTTGTCAGTTTGAATAGATCAAAACAGCGTTTTTCTATGTTTTTGCAAGTATAAAACAGCAATTTTATCGTCATTTCTCATAAATCGCCGTTTCACACAAAACAAACATGAATTTGTCAGTTGGAATTGTTAAAAACAGCGTTTTTCAATGTTTTTGCAAGTTTAAAACAGCAATTTTATCGTGATTTCACAAAAATCCACCGTTTGGAAAGTAAAAAACATGAATTTATCAGTTTGAATAGTTGAAAACAGCGCTTTTCTATGTTTTTGCAAGTTTAAAACAGCAATTTTATCGTCATTTCTCATAAATCGCCGTTTCTCACGAAAGAAACATGAATTTGTCAGTTTGAATAGTTCAAAACAGCGTTTTTCTATGTTTTTGCAAGTTTAAAACAGAAATTTTATCGTCATTTCTCATAAATCGCCGTTTCACACGTAAGAAACATGAATTTGTCAGTTTGAATTGTTCAAAACAACGTTTTTCTATGTTTTTGCAAGTTTAAAACAGCAATTTTATCGTCATTTCTCATAAATCGCCGTTTCACACGAAAGAAACATGAATTTGTCAGTTTGAATAGTTCAAAACAGCGTTTTTCTATGTTTTTGCAAGTTTAAAACAGCAATTTTATCGTAATTTCTCATAAATCGCCGTTTCGCACGGAAGAAACATAAATTTGTCAGTTTGAATAGTTGAAAACATCGTTTTTTAATGTTTTTGCAAGTTTAAAACAGCAATTTTATCGTGATTTCACAAAAATATACCGTTTCCAACGTAAGAAACATGAATTTATCAGTTTGAATAGTTCAAAACAGCGTTTTTCTATGTTTTTGCAATTTAAAACAGCAATTTTATCGTGATTTCACAAAAATCCACCGTTTCGAACGTAAGTAACATGAATTTATCAGTTTGAATAGTTGAAAACAGCGTTTTTCTATGTTTTTGCAAGTTTAAAACAGCAATTTTATCGTCATTTCTCATAAATCGCCGTTTCGCACGAAAGAAACATGAATTTGTCAGTTTGAATAGTTGAAAACAGCGTTTTTCAATGTTTTTGCAAGTTTAAAACAGCAATTTATCGTGATTTAACAAAAATCCACCGTTTCCACCGTAAGAAACATGAATTTATCAGTTTGAATAGTTCAAAACAGCGTTTTTCTATGTTTTTGCAAGTTTAAAACAGCAATTTTAACGTCATTTCTCATAAATCGCCGTTTCACACGAAAGAAACATGAATTTGTCAGTTTGAATAGTTCAAAACAGCGTTTTTCTATGTTTTTGCAAGTTTAAAACAGCAATTTTATCGTCATTTATCATAAATCGCCGTTTCGCACGAAAGAAACATGAATGTTTCAGTTTGAGTAGTTCAAAACAGCGTTTTTCTATGTTTTTGCAAGTTTAAAACAGCAATTTTATCGTAATTTCTCATAAATCGCCGTTTCGCACGGAAGAAACATGAATTTGTCAGTTTGAATAGTTGAAAACAGCGTTTTTCAATGTTTTTGCAAGTTTAAAACAGCAATTTTATCGTGATTTCACAAAAATATACCGTTTCCAACGTAAGAAACATGAATTTATCAGTTTGAATAGTTCAAAACAGCGTTTTTCTATGTTTTTGCAATTTAAAACAGCAATTTTATCGTGATTTCACAAAAATCCACCGTTTCGAACGTAAGTAACATGAATTTATCAGTTTGAATAGTTGAAAACAGCGTTTTTCTATGTTTTTGCAAGTTTAAAACAGCAATTTTATCGTCATTTCTCATAAATCGCCGTTTCGCACGAAAGAAACATGAATTTGTCAGTTTGAATAGTTGAAAACAGCGTTTTTCAATGTTTTTGCAAGTTTAAAACAGCAATTTATCGTGATTTAACAAAAATCCACCGTTTCCACCGTAAGAAACATGAATTTATCAGTTTGAATAGTTCAAAACAGCGTTTTTCTATGTTTTTGCAAGTTTAAAACAGCAATTTTAACGTCATTTCTCATAAATCGCCGTTTCACACGAAAGAAACATGAATTTGTCAGTTTGAATAGTTCAAAACAGCGTTTTTCTATGTTTTTGCAAGTTTAAAACAGCAATTTTATCGTCATTTATCATAAATCGCCGTTTCGCACGAAAGAAACATGAATGTTTCAGTTTGAGTAGTTCAAAACAGCGTTTTTCTATGTTTTTGCAAGTTTAAAACAGCAATTTTATCGTAATTTCTCATAAATCGCCGTTTCACACGAAAGAAACATGAATTTGTCAGTTTGAATAGTTCAAAACAGCGTTTTTCTATGTTTTTGCAAGTTTAAAACAGCAATTTTATCGTCATTTCTCATAAATCGCCGTTTCACACGAAAGAAACATGAATTTGTCAGTTTGAATAGTTCAAAACAGCGTTTTTCTATGTTTTTGCAAGTTTAAAACAGCAATTTTATCGTCATTTCTCATAAATCGCCGTTTCACACGAAAGAAACATGAATTTGTCAGTTTGAATAGTTCAAAACAGCGTTTTTCTATGTTTTTGCAAGTTTAAAACAGCAATTTTATCGTATTTTCTCATAAATCGCCGTTTCGTACGGAAGAAACATGAATTTGTCAGTTTGAATAGTTGAAAACAGCGTTTTTCAATGTTTTTGCAAATTTAAAACAGCAATTTTATCGTGATTTCACAAAAATCCACCGTTTGGAACGTAAGAAACATGAATTTATCAGTTTGAATAGTTGAAAACAGCGTTTTTCTATGTTTTTGCAAGATTAAAACAGCAATTTTATCGTCATTTCTCATAAATCGCCGTTTCGCACGAAAGAAACATGAATTTGTTAGTTTGAATAGTTCAAAACAGCGTTTTTCTATGTTTTTGCAAGTTTAAAACAGCAATTTTATCGTCATTTCTCATAAATCGCCGTTTCACACGTAAGAAACATGAATTTGTCAGTTTGAATAGTTCAAAACAGCGTTTTTCTATGTTTTTCCAAGTTTAAAACAGCAATTTTATCGTCATTTCTCATAAATCGCCGTTTCACACGAAAGAAACATGAATTTGTCCGTTTGAATAGTTCAAAACAGCGTTTTTCTATGTTTTTGCAAGTTTAAAACAGCAATTTTATCGTCATTTATCATAAATCGCCGTTTCGCACGAAAGAAACATGAATTTGTCAGTTTGAATAGTAAAAACAGCGTTTTTCTATGTATTTGCAAGTTTAAAACAGCAATTTTATCGTCATTTCTCATAAATCGCCGTTTCACACGAAAGAAACATGAATTTGTCAGTTTGAATAGTTCAAAACAGCGTTTTTCTATGTTTTTGCAAGTTTAAAACAGCAATTTTATCGTAATTTCTCAAAGATCGCCGTTTCGCACGGAATAAACATGAATTTGTCAGTTTGAATAGTTAAAAACAGCGTTTTTCAATGTTTTTGCAAGTTTAATACCTCAACCCCAAACCTCAACCCCAAACCTAAAAACTCAAACCCCCAACCCCAAACCTCAAACCCCAAACCTCAAACTTCGAACCCCAAATCCCTAACCTCAAACCCCAAACCTCAACCCCAAACCTCAACCACAAACCTCAACCCCAAACCTCAACCCCAAACCTCAACCCCAAACCTCAACCCCAAACCTCAACCCCAAACCTCAACCCCAAACCTCAACCCCAAACCTCAACCCCAAACCTCAACCCCAAACCTCAATCCCAAACCTCAACCCCAAACCTCAACCCCAAACCTCAACCCTAAACCTCAACCCCAAACCTCAACCCAAAAGCCCAAAACTCGAACCCCCAACCCCAAACCTCAAACCCCAAACCTCAACCCCAAACCTCAAACCTCGAACCTCAAACCTCAAACCTCGAACCCCAAACCCCAAACCTCAAACACCGAACCCCAACCCCAAACCTCAAACCGCGAACCCCAAACCTCAAACACCGAACCCCAAACCCAAACCTCAAACCGCGAACCCCAAACCTCAAACCCCAAACCTCAACCCCAAACATCAAACCTCGAACCCCAAACCACAAAACTGAATTTGTCAGTTTGGATAGTTCAAAACAGCGTTTTCTATGTTTTTGCTAGTTTAAAACAGCAATTTTATCGTGATTTCACAAAAATCCACCGTTTCCAACGTAAGAAACATAAATTTATCAGTTTGAATAGTTGAAAACAGCGTTTTTCTATATTTTTGCAAGTTTAAAACAGCAATTTTATCGTGATTTCACAAAAATCCACCGTTTCGAACGTAAGAAACATTAATTTATCAGTTTGAATAGTTGAAAACAGTGATTTTTTTTTTTGCAAGTTTAAAACAGCAATTTTATCGTCATTTCTCATAAATCGCCGTTTCGCACGGAAGAAACATGACGTTGTCAGTTTGAATAGTTGAAAACAGCGTTTTTCAATGTTTTTGCAAGTTTAAAACAGCAATTTTATCGTGATTTCACAAAAATCCACCGTTTCCAACGTAAGAAACATGAATTTATCAGTTTGAATAGTTCAAAACAGCGTTTTTCTATGTTTTTGCAAGTTTAAAACAGCAATTTTATCGTGATTTCACAAAAATCCACCGTTTCGAACGTAAGAAACATGAATTTATCAGTTTGAATAGTTGAAAACAGCGTTTTTCTATGTTTTTGCAAGTTTAAAACAGCAATTTTATCGTCATTTCTCATAAATCGCCGTTTCGCACGAAAGAAACATGAATTTGTCAGTTTGAATAGTTCAAAACAGCGTTTTTCTATGTTTTTGCAAGTTTAAAACAGCAATTTTATCGTCATTTTTTATAAATCGCCGTTTCACACGAAAGAGACATGAATTTGTCAGTTTGAATAGAACAAAACAGCGTTTTTCTATGTTTTTGCAAGTTTAAAACAGCAATTTTATCGTCATTTCTCATAAATCGCCGTTTCACACGAAAGAAATATGAATTTGTCAGTTGGAATAGTTGAAAACAGCGTTTTTCAATGTTTTTGCAAGTTTAAAACAGCAATTTTATCGTGATTTCACAAAAATCCACCGTTTGGAAAGTAAGAAACATGAATTTATCAGTTTGAATAGTTGAAAACAGCACTTTTCTATGTTTTTGCAAGTTTAAAACAGCAATATTATCGTCATTTCTCATAAATCGCCGTTTCGCACGAAAGAAACATGAATTTGTCAGTTTGAATAGTTGAAAACAGCGTTTTTCAATGTTTTTGCAAGTTTAAAACAGCAATTTATCGTGATTTAACAAAAATCCACCGTTTCCACCGTAAGAAACATGAATTTATCAGTTTGAATAGTTCAAAACAGCGTTTTTCTATGTTTTTGCAAGTTTAAAACAGCAATTTTAACGTCATTTCTCATAAATCGCCGTTTCACACGAAAGAAACATGAATTTGTCAGTTTGAATAGTTCAAAACAGCGTTTTTCTATGTTTTTGCAAGTTTAAAACAGCAATTTTATCGTCATTTATCATAAATCGCCGTTTCGCACGAAAGAAACATGAATGTTTCAGTTTGAGTAGTTCAAAACAGCGTTTTTCTATGTTTTTGCAAGTTTAAAACAGCAATTTTATCGTAATTTCTCATAAATCGCCGTTTCGCACGGAAGAAACATGAATTTGTCAGTTTGAATAGTTGAAAACAGCGTTTTTCAATGTTTTTGCAAGTTTAAAACAGCAATTTTATCGTGATTTCACAAAAATATACCGTTTCCAACGTAAGAAACATGAATTTATCAGTTTGAATAGTTCAAAACAGCGTTTTTCTATGTTTTTGCAATTTAAAACAGCAATTTTATCGTGATTTCACAAAAATCCACCGTTTCGAACGTAAGTAACATGAATTTATCAGTTTGAATAGTTGAAAACAGCGTTTTTCTATGTTTTTGCAAGTTTAAAACAGCAATTTTATCGTCATTTCTCATAAATCGCCGTTTCGCACGAAAGAAACATGAATTTGTCAGTTTGAATAGTTGAAAACAGCGTTTTTCAATGTTTTTGCAAGTTTAAAACAGCAATTTATCGTGATTTAACAAAAATCCACCGTTTCCACCGTAAGAAACATGAATTTATCAGTTTGAATAGTTCAAAACAGCGTTTTTCTATGTTTTTGCAAGTTTAAAACAGCAATTTTATCGTAATTTCTCATAAATCGCCGTTTCGCACGGAAGAAACATGAATTTGTCAGTTTGAATAGTTGAAAACAGCGTTTTTCAATGTTTTTGCAAGTTTAAAACAGCAATTTTATCGTGATTTCACAAAAATATACCGTTTCCAACGTAAGAAACATGAATTTATCAGTTTGAATAGTTCAAAACAGCGTTTTTCTATGTTTTTGCAATTTAAAACAGCAATTTTATCGTGATTTCACAAAAATCCACCGTTTCGAACGTAAGTAACATGAATTTATCAGTTTGAATAGTTGAAAACAGCGTTTTTCTATGTTTTTGCAAGTTTAAAACAGCAATTTTATCGTCATTTCTCATAAATCGCCGTTTCGCACGAAAGAAACATGAATTTGTCAGTTTGAATAGTTGAAAACAGCGTTTTTCAATGTTTTTGCAAGTTTAAAACCGCAATTTATCGTGATTTAACAAAAATCCACCGTTTCCACCGTAAGAAACTTGAATTTATCAGTTTGAATAGTTCAAAACAGCGTTTTTCTATGTTTTTGCAAGTTTAAAACAGCAATTTTAACGTCATTTCTCATAAATCGCCGTTTCACACGAAAGAAACATGAATTTGTCAGTTTGAATAGTTCAAAACAGCGTTTTTCTATGTTTTTGCAAGTTTAAAACAGCAATTTTATCGTCATTTCTCATAAATCGCCGTTTCACACGAAAGAAACATGAATTTGTCAGTTTGAATAGTTCAAAACAGCGTTTTTCTATGTTTTTGCAAGTTTAAAACAGCAATTTTATCGTAATTTCTCAAAGATCGCCGTTTCGCACGGAATAAACATGAATTTGTCAGTTTGAATAGTTAAAAACAGCGTTTTTCAATGTTTTTGCAAGTTTAATACCTCAACCCCAAACCTCAACCCCAAACCTAAAAACTCAAACCCCCAACCCCAAACCTCAAACCCCAAACCTCAAACTTCGAACCCCAAATCCCTAACCTCAAACCCCAAACCTCAACCCCAAACCTCAACCACAAACCTCAACCCCAAACCTCAACCCCAAACCTCAACCCCAAACCTCAACCCCAAACCTCAACCCCAAACCTCAACCCCAAACCTCAACCCCAAACCTCAACCCCAAACCTCAACCCCAAACCTCAACCCCAAACCTCAACCCCAAACCTCAACCCCAAACCTCAACCCTAAACCTCAACCCCAAACCTCAACCCAAAAGCCCAAAACTCGAACCCCCAACCCCAAACCTCAAACCCCAAACCTCAACCCCAAACCTCAAACCTCGAACCTCAAACCTCAAACCTCGAACCCCAAACCCCAAACCTCAAACTCCGAACCCCAACCCCAAACCTCAAACCGCGAACCCCAAACCTCAAACACCGAACCCCAAACCCAAACCTCAAACCGCGAACCCCAAACCTCAAACCCCAAACCTCAACCCCAAACATCAAACCTCGAACCCCAAACCACAAAACTGAATTTGTCAGTTTGGATAGTTCAAAACAGCGTTTTCTATGTTTTTGCTAGTTTAAAACAGCAATTTTATCGTGATTTCACAAAAATCCACCGTTTCCAACGTAAGAAACATGAATTTATCAGTTTGAATAGTTGAAAACAGCGTTTTTCTATATTTTTGCAAGTTTAAAACAGCAATTTTATCGTGATTTCACAAAAATCCACCGTTTCGAACGTAAGAAACATTAATTTATCAGTTTGAATAGTTGAAAACAGTGATTTTTTTTTTTGCAAGTTTAAAACAGCAATTTTATCGTCATTTCTCATAAATCGCCGTTTCGCACGAAAGAAACATGACGTTGTCAGTTTGAATAGTTGAAAACAGCGTTTTTCAATGTTTTTGCAAGTTTAAAACAGCAATTTTATCGTGATTTCACAAAAATCCACCGTTTCCAACGTAAGAAACATGAATTTATCAGTTTGAATAGTTCAAAACAGCGTTTTTCTATGTTTTTGCAAGTTTAAAACAGCAATTTTATCGTGATTTCACAAAAATCCACCGTTTCGAACGTAAGAAACATGAATTTATCAGTTTGAATAGTTGAAAACAGCGTTTTTCTATGTTTTTGCAAGTTTAAAACAGCAATTTTATCGTCATTTCTCATAAATCGCCGTTTCGCACGAAAGAAACATGAATTTGTCAGTTTGAATAGTTCAAAACAGCGTTTTTCTATGTTTTTGCAAGTTTAAAACAGCAATTTTATCGTCATTTTTTATAAATCGCCGTTTCACACGAAAGAGACATGAATTTGTCAGTTTGAATAGAACAAAACAGCGTTTTTCTATGTTTTTGCAAGTTTAAAACAGCAATTTTATCGTTATTTCTCATAAATCGCCGTTTCACACGAAAGAAACATGAATTTGTCAGTTGGAATAGTTGAAAACAGCGTTTTTCAATGTTTTTGCAAGTTTAAAACAGCAATTTTATCGTGATTTCACAAAAATCCACCGTTTGGAAAGTAAGAAACATGAATTTATCAGTTTGAATAGTTGAAAACAGCACTTTTCTATGTTTTTGCAAGTTTAAAACAGCAATTTTATCGTCATTTCTCATAAATCGCCGTTTCTCACGAAAGAAACATGAATTTGTCAGTTTGAATAGTTCAAAACAGAGTTTTTCTATGTTTTTGCAAGTTTAAAACAGCAATTTTATCGTCATTTCTCATAAATCGCCGTTTCGCACGAAAGAAACATGAATTTGTCAGTTTGAATAGTTGAAAACAGCGTTTTTCAATGTTTTTGCAAGTTTAATACCTCAACCCCAAACCTAAAAACTCAAACCCCCAACCCCAAACCTCAAACCCCAAACCTCAAACTTCGAACCCCAAATCCCTAACCTCAAACCCCAAACCTCTACCCCAAACCGCAACCCCAAACCTCAACCCTAAACCTCAACCCCAAACCTCAACCCCAAACCTCAACCCCAAACCTCAACCCCAAACCTCAACCCCAAACCTCAACCCCAAACCTCAACCCCAAACCTCAACCCCAAACCTCAACCCCAAACCTCAACCCTAAACCTCAACCCCAAACCTCAACCTAAAAGCCCAAAACTCGAACCCCCAACCCCAAACCTCAAACCCTAAACCTCAACCCCAAACCTCAAACCTCGAACCTCAAACCTCAAACCTCGAACCCCAAACCCCAAACCTCAAACACCGAACCCCAACCCCAAACCTCAAACCGCGAACCCCAAACCTCAAACACCGAACCCTAAACCCAAACCTCAAACCGCGAACCCCAAACCTCAAACCCCAAACCTCAACCCCAAACACCAAACCTCGAACCCCAAACCACAAAACTGAATTTGTCAGTTTGGATAGTTCAAAACAGCGTTTTCTATGTTTTTGTAAGTTTAAAACAGCAATTTTATCGTGATTTCACAAAAATCCACCGTTTCCAACGTAAAAAACATGAATTTATCAGTTTGAATAGTTGAAAACAGCGTTTTTCTATATTTTTGCAAGTTTAAAACAGCAATTTTATCGTGATTTCACAAAAATTTACCGTTTCGAACGTAAGAAACATGAATTTATCAGTTTGAATAGTTGAAAACAGCGTTTTTCTATGTTTTTGCAAGTTTAGAACAGCAATTTTATTGTCATTTCTCATAAATCGCCGTTTCGCACGAAAGAAACATGAATTTGTCAGTTTGAATAGTTCAAAACAGCGTTTTTCTATGTTTTTGCAAGTTGAAAACAGCAATTTTATCGTCATTTCTCATAAATCGCCGTTTCACACGAAAGAAACACGAATTTGTCAGTTTAAATAGTTCAAAACAGCGTTTTTCTATGTTTTTGCAAGTTTAAAACAGCAATTTTATCGTCATTTCTCATAAATCGCCGTTTCGCATGAAAGAAACATGAATTTGTCAGTTTGAATAGCTTAAAACAGCGTTTTTCTATGTTTCTGCAAGTTTAAAACAGCAATTTTATCGTCATTTCTCATAAATCGCCAGTTCACACGAAAGAAACAAGAATTTGTCAGTTTGAATAGTTCAAAACAGCGTTTTTCTTTGTTTTTGCAAGTTTAAAACAGCAATTTTATCGTCATTTCTCATAAATCGCCGTTTCGCACGGAAGAAACATGAATTTGTCAGTTTGAATAGTTAAAAACATCGTTTTTCAATGTTTTTGCAAGTTTAAAACAGCAATTTTAACGTGATTTCACAAAAAATAACCGTTTCCAACTTAAGAAACATGAATTTATCAGTTTGAATAGTTCAAAACAGCGTTTTTCTATGTTTTTGCAAGTTTAAAACAGCAATTTTATCGTGATTTCACAAAAATCCACCGTTTCGAACGTAAGAAACATGAATTTATCAGTTTGAATAGTTGAAAACAGCGTTTTTCTAAGTTTTTGCAAGTTTAAAACAGCAATTTTATTGTCATTTCTCATAAATCGCCGTTTCGCACGAAAGAAACATGAATTTGTCAGTTTGAATATTTCAAAACAGCGTTTTTCTATGTTTTTGCAAGTTTAAAACAGCAATTTTATGGTCATTTATCATAAATCGCCGTTTCGCACGGAAGAAACATGAATTTGTCAGTTTGAATAGTTGAAAACAGCGTTTTTCAATGTTTTTGCAAGTTTAAAACAGCAATTTTATCGTGATTTCACAAAACTCCACCGTTTGGAACGTAAGAAACATGAATTTATCAGTTTGAATAGTGGAAAACAGCGTTTTTCTATGTTTTTGCAAATTTAAAACAGCAATTTTATCGTCATTTTTAATAAATCGCCGTTTCGCACGAAAGAAACATGAATTTGTCAGTTTGAATAGTTAAAAACATCGTTTTTCAATGTTTTTGTAAGTTTAAAACAGCAATTTTAACGTGATTTCACAAAAATCTACCGTTTCCAACGTAAGAAACATGAATTTATCAGTTTGAATAGTTCAAAACAGCGTTTTTCTATGTTTTTGCAAGTTTAAAACAGCAATTTTATCGTCATTTCTCATAAATCGCCGTTTCGCACGAAAGAAACATGAATTTGTCAGTTTGAATAGTTCAAAACAGCGTTTTTCTATGTTTTTGCAAGTTGAAAACAGCAATTTTATCGTCATTTCTCATAAATCGCCGTTTCACACGAAAGAAACATGAATTTGTCAGTTTGAATAGTTCAAAACAACGTTTTTCTATGTTTTTGCAAGTTTAAAACAGCAATTTTATCGTCATTTCTCATAAATCGCCGTTTCGCACGAAAGAAATATGAATTTATCAGTTTGAATACTTAAAAACAGCGTTTTTCTATGTTTTTGCAAGTTTAAAACAGCAATTTTATCGTCATTTCTCATAAATCGCCGTTTCACACGAAAGAAACATGAATTTGTCAGTTTGAATAGTTCAAAACAGCGTTTTTCTATGTTTTTGCAAGTTTAAAACAGCAATTTTATAGTAATTTCTCATAAATCGTTGTTTCGCACGGAAGAAACATGAATTTGTCAGTTTGAATAGTTGAAAACATCGTTTTTCAAGGTTTTTGCAAGTTTAAAACAGCAATTTTAACGGGATTTCAATAAATCCACCGTTTCCAACGTAAGAAACATGAATTTGTCAGTTTGAATAGTTCAAAACCGCGTTTTTCTATGTTTTCGCAAGTTTAAAACAGCAATTTTATTGTCATTTCTCATAAATCGCCGTTTCGCACGAAAGATACATGAATTTGTCAGTTTGAATAGTTCAAAACAGCGTTTTTCTATGTTTTTGCAAGTTTAAAACAGCAATTTTATCGTCATTTCTTATAAATCGCCGTTTCACACGAAAGAAACATGAATTTGTCAGTTTGAGTAGTTCAAAACAGCGTTTTTCTATGTTTTTGCAAGTTTAAAACAGCTATTTTATCGTCATTTCTCATAAATCGCCGTTTCACACGAAAGAAACATGAATTTGTCAGTTTGAATAGTTCAAAACAGCGTTTTTCTATGTTTTTGCAAGTTTAAAACAGCAATTTTATAGTAATTTCTCATAAATCGCCGTTTCGCACGGAAGAAACATGAATTTGTCAGTTTGAGTAGTTCAAAACAGCGTTTTTCTATGTTTTTGCAAGTTTAAAACAGCTATTTTATCGTCATTTCTCATAAATCGCCGTTTCACACGAAAGAAACATGAATTTGTCAGTTTGAATAGTTCAAAACAGCGTTTTTCTATGTTTTTGCAAGTTTAAAACAGCAATTTTATCGTAATTTCTCATAAATCGCCGTTTCGCACGGAAGAAACATGATTTTGTCAGTTTGAATAGTTCAAAACAGCGTTTTTCTATGTTTTTGCAAGTATAAAACAGCAATTTTATCGTAATTTCTCATAAATCGCCGTTTTGCACGGAAGAAACATGAATTTGTCAGTTTGAATAGTTGAAAACAGCGTTTTTCAATGTTTTTGCAAGTTTAAAACAGCAATTTTATCGTCATTTCTCATAAATCGCCGTTTCGCACGGAAGAAACATGAATTTGTCAGTTTGAATAGTTAAAAACATCGTTTTTCAATGTTTTTGCAAGTTTAAAACAGCAATTTTAACGTGATTTCACAAAAAATAACCGTTTCCAACTTAAGAAACATGAATTTATCAGTTTGAATAGTTCAAAACAGCGTTTTTCTATGTTTTTGCAAGTTTAAAACAGCAATTTTATCGTGATTTCACAAAAATCCACCGTTTCGAACGTAAGAAACATGAATTTATCAGTTTGAATAGTTGAAAACAGCGTTTTTCTAAGTTTTTGCAAGTTTAAAACAGCAATTTTATTGTCATTTCTCATAAATCGCCGTTTCGCACGAAAGAAACATGAATTTGTCAGTTTGAATATTTCAAAACAGCGTTTTTCTATGTTTTTGCAAGTTTAAAACAGCAATTTTATGGTCATTTATCATAAATCGCCGTTTCGCACGGAAGAAACATGAATTTGTCAGTTTGAATAGTTGAAAACAGCGTTTTTCAATGTTTTTGCAAGTTTAAAACAGCAATTTTATCGTGATTTCACAAAACTCCACCGTTTGGAACGTAAGAAACATGAATTTATCAGTTTGAATAGTGGAAAACAGCGTTTTTCTATGTTTTTGCAAATTTAAAACAGCAATTTTATCGTCATTTTTAATAAATCGCCGTTTCGCACGAAAGAAACATGAATTTGTCAGTTTGAATAGTTAAAAACATCGTTTTTCAATGTTTTTGTAAGTTTAAAACAGCAATTTTAACGTGATTTCACAAAAATCTACCGTTTCCAACGTAAGAAACATGAATTTATCAGTTTGAATAGTTCAAAACAGCGTTTTTCTATGTTTTTGCAAGTTTAAAACAGCAATTTTATCGTCATTTCTCATAAATCGCCGTTTCGCACGAAAGAAACATGAATTTGTCAGTTTGAATAGTTCAAAACAGGGTTTTTCTAAGTTTTTGCAAGTTTTAAACAGCAATTTTATCGTCATTTCTCATAAATCGCCGTTTCACACGAAAGAAACATGAATTTGTCAGTTTGAATAGTTCAAAACAGCGTTTTTCTATGTTTTTGCAAGTTTAAAACAGCAATTTTATCGTAATTTCTCATAAATCGCCGTTTCGCACGGAAGAAACATGAATTTGTCAGTTTGAATAGTTGAAAACAGCGTTTTTCAATGTTTTTGCAAGTTTAAAACAGCAATTTTATCGTGATTTCACAAAAATCCACCGTTTGGAACGTAAGAAACATGAATTTATCAGTTTGAATATTTGAAAACAGCGTTTTTCTATGTTTTCGCAAGTTTAAAACAGCAATTTTATTGTCATTTCTCATAAATCGCCGTTTCGCACGAAAGAAACATAAATTTGTCAGTTTGAATAGTTCAAAACAGCGTTTTTCTATGTTTTTGCAAGTTGAAAACAGCAATTTTATCGTCATTTCTCATAAATCGCCGTTTCACACGAAAGAAACATGAATTTGTCAGTTTGAATAGTTCAAAACAGGGTTTTTCTATGTTTTTGCAAGTTTAAAACAGCAATTTTATCGTCATTTCTCATAAATCGCCGTTTCGCATGAAAGAAACATGAATTTGTCAGTTTGAATAGCTTAAAACAGCGTTTTTCTATGTTTCTGCAAGTTTAAAACAGCAATTTTATCGTCATTTCTCATAAATCGCCAGTTCACACGAAAGAAACAAGAATTTGTCAGTTTGAATAGTTCAAAACAGCGTTTTTCTGTGTTTTTGCAAGTTTAAAACAGCAATTTTATCGTCATTTCTCATAAATCGCCGTTTCGCACGGAAGAAACATGAATTTGTCAGTTGAATAGTTAAAAACATCGTTTTTCAATGTTTTTGCAAGTTTAAAACAGCAATTTTAACGTGATTTCACAAAAAATAACCGTTTCCAACGTAAGAAACATGAATTTATCAGTTTGAATAGTTCAAAAAAGCGTTTTTCTATGTTTTTGCAAGTTTAAAACAGCAATTTTATCGTGATTTCACAAAAATCCACCGTTTCGAACGTAAGAAACATGAATTTATCAGTTTGAATAGTTGAAAACAGCGTTTTTCTAAGTTTTTGCAAGTTTAAAACAGCAATTTTATTGTCATTTCTCATAAATCGCCGTTTCGCACGAAAGAAACATGAATTTGTCAGTTTGAATATTTCAAAACAGCGTTTTTCTATGTTTTTGCAAGTTTAAAACAGCAATTTTATGGTCATTTATCATAAATCGCCGTTTCGCACGGAAGAAACATGAATTTGTCAGTTTGAATAGTTGAAAACAGCGTTTTTCAATGTTTTTGCAAGTTTAAAACAGCAATTTTATCGTGATTTCACAAAACTCCACCGTTTGGAACGTAAGAAACATGAATTTATCAGTTTGAATAGTGGAAAACAGCGTTTTTCTATGTTTTTGCAAGTTTAAAACAACAATTTTATCGTCATTTCTCATAAATCGCCGTTTCGCACGAAAGAAACATGAATTTGTCAGTTTGAATAGTTAAAAACATCGTTTTTCAATGTTTTTGTAAGTTTAAAACAGCAATTTTAACGTGATTTCACAAAAATCCACCGTTTCCAACGTAAGAAACTTGAATTTATCAGTTTGAATAGTTCAAAACAGCGTTTTTCTATGTTTTTGCAAGTTTAAAACAGCAATTTTATCGTCATTTCTCATAAATCGTCGTTTCGCACGAAAGAAACATGAATTTGTCAGTTTGAATAGTTCAAAACAGGGTTTTTCTAAGTTTTTGCAAGTTTAAAACAGCAATTTTATCGTCATTTCTCATAAATCGCCGTTTCACACGAAAGAAACATGAATTTGTCAGTTTGAATAGTTCAAAACAGCGTTTTTCTATGTTTTTGCAAGTTTAAAACAGCAATTTTATCGTAATTTCTCATAAATCGCCGTTTCGCACGGAAGAAACATGAATTTGTCAGTTTGAATAGTTGAAAACAGCGTTTTTCAATGTTTTTGCAAGTTTAAAACAGCAATTTTAACGGGATTTCAATAAATCCACCGTTTCCAACGTAAGAAACATGAATTTGTCAGTTTGAATAGTTCAAAACCGCGTTTTTCTATGTTTTCGCAAGTTTAAAACAGCAATTTTATTGTCATTTCTCATAAATCGCCGTTTCGCACGAAAGATACATGAATTTGTCAGTTTGAATAGTTCAAAACAGCGTTTTTCTATGTTTTTGCAAGTTTAAAACAGCAATTTTATCGTCATTTCTTATAAATCGCCGTTTCACACGAAAGAGACATGAATTTGTCAGTTTGAGTAGTTCAAAACAGCGTTTTTCTATGTTTTTGCAAGTTTAAAACAGCAATTTTATGGTAATTTCTCATAAATCGCCGTTTCACACGGAAGAAACATGATTTTGTCAGTTTGAATAGTTCAAAACAGCGTTTTTCTATGTTTTTGCAAGTATAAAACAGCAATTTTATCGTAATTTCTCATAAATCGCCGTTTTGCACGGAAGAAACATGAATTTGTCAGTTTGAATAGTTGAAAACAGCGTTTTTCAATGTTTTTGCAAGTTTAAAACAGCAATTTTATGGTGATTTCACAAAAATCCACCGTTTGGAACGTAAGAAACATGAATTTATCAGTTTGAATAGTTGAAAACAGCGTTTTTCTATGTTTTTGCAAGTTTAGAACAGCAATTTTATTGTCATTTCTCATAAATCGCCGTTTCGCACGAAAGAAACATGAATTTGTCAGTTTGAATAGTTCAAAACAGCGTTTTTCTATGTTTTTGCAAGTTGAAAACAGCAATTTAATCATCATTTCTCATAAATCGCCGTTTCACACGAAAGAAACACGAATTTGTCAGTTTAAATAGTTCAAAACAGCGTTTTTCTATGTTTTTGCAAGTTTAAAACAGCAATTTTATCGTCATTTCTCATAAATCGCCGTTTCGCATGAAAGAAACATGAATTTGTCAGTTTGAATAGCTTAAAACAGCGTTTTTCTATGTTTCTGCAAGTTTAAAACAGCAATTTTATCGTCATTTCTCATAAATCGCCAGTTCACACGAAAGAAATAAGAATTTGTCAGTTTGAATAGTTCAAAACAGCGTTTTTCTTTGTTTTTGCAAGTTTAAAACAGCAATTTTATCGTCATTTCTTATAAATCGCCGTTTAGCACGGAAGAAACATGAATTTGTCAGTTTGAATAGTTAAAAACATCGTTTTTCAATGTTTTTGCAAGTTTAAAACAGCAATTTTAACGTGATTTCACAAAAAATAACCGTTTCCAACTTAACAAACATGAATTTATCAGTTTGAATAGTTCAAAACAGCGTTTTTCTATGTTTTTGCAAGTTTAAAACAGCAATTTTATGGTCATTTATCATAAATCGCCGTTTCGCACGGAAGAAACATGAATTTGTCAGTTTGAATAGTTGAAAACAGCGTTTTCAATGTTTTTGCAAGTTTAAAACAGCAATTTTATCGTGATTTCACAAAACTCCACCGTTTGGAACGTAAGAAACATGAATTTATCAGTTTGAATAGTGGAAAACAGCGTTTTTCTATGTTTTTGCAAATTTAAAACAGCAATTTTATCGTCATTTCTCATAAATCGCCGTTTCGCACGAAAGAAACATGAATTTGTCAGTTTGAATAGTTAAAAACATCGTTTTTCAATGTTTTTGTAAGTTTAAAACAGCAATTTTAACGTGATTTCACAAAAATCTACCGTTTCCAACGTAAGAAACATGAATTTATCAGTTTGAATAGTTCAAAACAGCGTTTTTCTATGTTTTTGCAAGTTTAAAACAGCAATTTTATCGTCATTTCTCATAAATCGCCGTTTCGCACGAAAGAAACATGAATTTGTCAGTTTGAATAGTTCAAAACAGGGTTTTTCTAAGTTTTTGCAAGTTTAAAACAGCAATTTTATCGTCATTTCTCATAAATCGCCGTTTCACACGAAAGAAACATGAATTTGTCAGTTTGAATAGTTCAAAACAGCGTTTTTCTATGTTTTTGCAAGTTTAAAACAGCAATTTTATCGTAATTTCTCATAAATCGCCGTTTCGCACGGAAGAAACATGAATTTGTCAGTTTGAATAGTTGAAAACAGCGTTTTTCAATGTTTTTGCAAGTTTAAAACAGCAATTTTATCGTGATTTCACAAAAATCCACCGTTTGGAACGTAAGAAACATGAATTTATCAGTTTGAATAGTTGAAAACAGCGTTTTTCTATGTTTTCGCAAGTTTAAAACAGCAATTTTATTGTCATTTCTCATAAATCGCCGTTTCGCACGAAAGATACATGAATTTGTCAGTTTGAATAGTTCAAAACAGCGTTTTTCTATGTTTTTGCAAGTTTTAAAACAGCAATTTTATCGTCATTTCTTATAAATCGCCGTTTCACACGAAAGAAACATGAATTTGTCAGTTTGAGTAGTTCAAAACAGCGTTTTTCTATGTTTTTGCAAGTTTAAAACAGCAATTTTATAGTAATTTCTCATAAATCGCCGTTTCGCACGGAAGAAACATGAATTTGTCAGTTTGAGTAGTTCAAAACAGCGTTTTTCTATGTTTTTGCAAGTTTAAAACAGCAATTTTATAGTAATTTCTCATAAATCGCCGTTTCGCACGGAAGAAACATGAATTTGTCAGTTTGAGTAGTTCAAAACAGCGTTTTTCTATGTTTTTGCAAGTTTAAAACAGCTATTTTATCGTCATTTCTCATAAATCGCCGGTTCACACGAAAGAAACATGAATTTGTCAGTTTGAATAGTTCAAAACAGCGTTTTTCTATGTTTTTGCAAGTTTAAAACAGTAATTTTATCGTAATTTCTCATAAATCGCCGTTTCGCACGGAAGAAACATGATTTTGTCAGTTTGAATAGTTCAAAACAGCGTTTTTCTATGTTTTTGCTAGTATAAAACAGCAATTTTATCGTCATTTCTCATAAATCGCCGTTTTGCACGGAAGAAACATGAATTTGTCAGTTTGAATAGTTGAAAACAGCGTTTTTCAATGTTTTTGCAAGTTTAAAACAGCAATTTTATGGTGATTTCACAAAAATCCACCGTTTGGAACGTAAGAAACATGAATTTATCAGTTTGAATAGTTGAAAACAGCGTTTTTCTATGTTTTTGCAAATTTAGAACAGCAATTTTATTGTCATTTCTCATAAATCGCCGTTTCGCACGAAAGAAACATGAATTTGTCAGTTTGAATAGTTCAAAACAGCGTTTTTCTATGTTTTAGCAAGTTGAAAACAGCAATTTTATCGTCATTTCTCATAAATCGCCGTTTCACACGAAAGAAACACGAATTTGTCAGTTTAAATAGTTCAAAACAGCGTTTTTCTATGTTTTTGCAAGTTTAATACAGCAATTTTATCGTCATTTCTCATAAATCGCCGTTTCGCATGAAAGAAACATGAATTTGTCAGTTTGAATAGCTTAAAACAGCGTTTTTCTATGTTTCTGCAAGTTTAAAACAGCAATTTTATCGTCATTTCTCATAAATCGCCAGTTCACACGAAAGAAACAAGAATTTGTCAGTTTGAATAGTTCAAAACAGCGTTTTTCTTTGTTTTTGCAAGTTTAAAACAGCAATTTTATGGTCATTTATCATAAATCGCCGTTTCGCACGGAAGAAACATGAATTTGTCAGTTTGAATAGTTGAAAACAGCGTTTTTCAATGTTTTTGCAAGTTTAAAACAGCAATTTTATCGTGATTTCACAAAACTCCACCGTTTGGAACGTAAGAAACATGAATTTATCAGTTTGAATAGTGGAAAACAGCATTTTCTATGTTTTTGCAAATTTAAAACAGCAATTTTATCGTCATTTCTCATAAATCGCCGTTTCGCACGAAAGAAACATGAATTTGTCAGTTTGAATAGTTAAAAACATCGTTTTTCAATGTTTTTGTAAGTTTAAAACAGCAATTTTAACGTGATTTTACAAAAATCTACCGTTTCCAACGTAAAAAACATGAATTTATCAGTTTGAATAGTTCAAAACAGCGTTTTTCTATGTTTTTGCAAGTTTAAAACAGCAATTTTATCGTCATTTCTCATAAATCGCCTTTTCGCACGAAAGAAACATGAATTTGTCAGTTTGAATAGTTCAAAACAGGGTTTTTCTAAGTTTTTGCAAGTTTAAAACAGCAATTTTATCGTCATTTCTCATAAATCGCCGTTTCACACGAAAGAAACATGAATTTGTCAGTTTGAATAGTTCAAAACAGCGTTTTTCTATGTTTTTGCAAGTTTAAAACAGCAATTTTATCGTAATTTCTCATAAATCGCCGTTTCGCACGGAAGAAACATGAATTTGTCAGTTTGAATAGTTGAAAACAGCGTTTTTCAATGTTTTTGCAAGTTTAAAACAGCAATTTTATCGTGATTTCACAAAAATCCACCGTTTGGAACGTAAGAAACATGAATTTATCAGTTTGAATAGTTGAAAACAGCGTTTTTCTATGTTTTCGCAAGTTTAAAACAGCAATTTTATTGTCATTTCTCATAAATCGCCGTTTCGCATGAAAGATACATGAATTTGTCAGTTTGAATAGTTCAAAACAGCGTTTTTCTATGTTTTTGCAAGTTTAAAACAGCAATTTTATCGTCATTTCTTATAAATCGCCGTTTCACACGAAAGAAACATGAATTTGTCAGTTTGAGTAGTTCAAAACAGCGTTTTTCTATGTTTTTGCAAGTTTAAAACAGCAATTTTATAGTAATTTCTCATAAATCGCCGTTTCGCACGGAAGAAACATGAATTTGTCAGTTTGAGTAGTTCAAAACAGCGTTTTTCTATGTTTTTGCAAGTTTAAAACAGCAATTTTATCGTAATTTCTCATAAATCGCCGTTTCGCACGGAAGAAACATGATTTTGTCAGTTTGAATAGTTCAAAACAGCGTTTTTCTATGTTTTTGCAAGTATAAAACAGCAATTTTATCGTAATTTCTCATAAATCGCCGTTTTGCACGGAAGAAACATGAATTTGTCAGTTTGAATAGTTGAAAACAGCGTTTTTCAATGTTTTTGCAAGTTTAAAACAGCAATTTTATGGTGATTTCACAAAAATCCACCGTTTGGAACGTAAGAAACATGAATTTATCAGTTTTAATAGTTGAAAACAGCGTTTTTCTATGTTTTTGCAAGTTTAGAACAGCAATTTTATTGTCATTTCTCATAAATCGCCGTTTCGCACGTAAGAAACATGAATTTGTCAGTTTGAATAGTTCAAAACAGCGTTTTTCTATGTTTTTGCAAGTTGAAAACAGCAATTTTATCGTCATGTCTCATAAATCGCCGTTTCACACGAAAGAAACACGAATTTGTCAGTTTAAATAGTTCAAAACAGCGTTTTTCTATGTTTTTGCAAGTTTAAAACAGCAATTTTATCGTCATTTCTCATAAATCGCCGTTTCGCATGAAAGAAACATGAATTTGTCAGTTTGAATAGCTTAAAACAGCGTTTTTCTATGTTTCTGCAAGTTTAAAACAGCAATTTTATCGTCATTTCTCATAAATCGCCAGTTCACACGAAAGAAACAAGAATTTGTCAGTTTGAATAGTTCAAAACAGCGTTTTTCTTTGTTTTTGCAAGTTTAAAACAGCAATTTTATGGTCATTTATCATAAATCGCCGTTTCGCACGGAAGAAACATGAATTTGTCAGTTTGAATAGTTGAAAACAGCGTTTTTCAATGTTTTTGCAAGTTTAAAACAGCAATTTTATCGTGATTTCACAAAACTCCACCGTTTGGAACGTAAGAAACATGAATTTATCAGTTTGAATAGTGGAAAACAGCGTTTTTCTATGTTTTTGCAAATTTAAAACAGCAATTTTATCGTCATTTCTCATAAATCGCCGTTTCGCACGAAAGAAACATGAATTTGTCAGTTTGAATAGTTAAAAACATCGTTTTTCAATGTTTTTGTAAGTTTAAAACAGCAATTTTAACGTGATTTCACAAAAATCTACCGTTTCCAACGTAAGAAACATGAATTTATCAGTTTGAATAGTTCAAAACAGCGTTTTTCTATGTTTTTGCAAGTTTAAAACAGCAATTTTATCGTCATTTCTCATAAATCGCCGTTTCGCACGAAAGAAACATGAATTTGTCAGTTTGAATAGTTCAAAACAGGGTTTTTCTAAGTTTTTGCAAGTTTAAAACAGCAATTTTATCGTCATTTCTCATAAATCGCCGTTTCACACGAAAGAAACATGAATTTGTCAGTTTGAATAGTTCAAAACAGCGTTTTTCTATGTTTTTGCAAGTTTAAAACAGCAATTTTATCGTAATTTCTCATAAATCGCCGTTTCGCACGGAAGAAACATGAATTTGTCAGTTTGAATAGTTGAAAACAGCGTTTTTCAATGTTTTTGCAAGTTTAAAACAGCAATTTTATCGTGATTTCACAAAAATCCACCGTTTGGAACGTAAGAAACATGAATTTATCAGTTTGAATAGTTGAAAACAGCGTTTTTCTATGTTTTCGCAAGTTTAAAACAGCAATTTTATTGTCATTTCTCATGAATCGCCGTTTCGCACGAAAGAAACATGAATTTGTCAGTTTGAATAGTTCAAAACAGCGTTTTTCTATGTTTTTGCAAGTTGAAAACAGCAATTTTATCGTCATTTCTCATAAATCGCCGTTTCACACGAAAGAAACATGAATTTGTCAGTTTGAATAGTTCAAAACAGGGTTTTTCTATGTTTTTGCAAGTTTAAAACAGCAATTTTATCGTCATTTCTCATAAATCGCCGTTTCGCATGAAAGAAACATGAATTTGTCAGTTTGAATAGCTTAAAACAGCGTTTTTCTATGTTTCTGCAAGTTTAAAACAGCAATTTTATCGTCATTTCTCATAAATCGCCAGTTCACACGAAAGAAACAAGAATTTGTCAGTTTGAATAGTTCAAAACAGCGTTTTTCTGTGTTTTTGCAAGTTTAAAACAGCAATTTTATCGTCATTTCTCATAAATCGCCGTTTCGCACGGAAGAAACATGAACTTGTCAGTTGAATAGTTAAAAACATCGTTTTTCAATGTTTTTGCAAGTTTAAAACAGCAATTTTAACGTGATTTCACAAAAAATAACCGTTTCCAACGTAAGAAACATGAATTTATCAGTTTGAATAGTTCAAAACAGCGTTTTTCTATGTTTTTGCAAGTTTTAAACAGCAATTTTATCGTGATTTCACAAAAATCCACCGTTTCGAACGTAAGAAACATGAATTTATCAGTTTGAATAGTTGAAAACAGCGTTTTTCTAAGTTTTTGCAAGTTTAAAACAGCAATTTTATTGTCATTTCTCATAAATCGCCGTTTCGCACGAAAGAAACATGAATTTGTCAGTTTGAATATTTCAAAACAGCGTTTTTCTATGTTTTTGCAAGTTTAAAACAGCAATTTTATGGTCATTTATCATAAATCGCCGTTTCGCACGGAAGAAACATGAATTTGTCAGTTTTAATAGTTGAAAACAGCGTTTTTCAATGTTTTTGCAAGTTTAAAACAGCAATTTTATCGTGATTTCACAAAATTCCACCGTTTGGAACGTAAGAAACATGAATTTATCAGTTTGAATAGTGGAAAACAGGGTTTTTCTATGTTTTTGCAAGTTTAAAACAGCAATTTTATCGTCATTTCTCATAAATCGCCGTTTCGCACGAAAGAAACATGAATTTGTCAGTTTGAATAGTTAAAAACATCGTTTTTCAATGTTTTTGTAAGTTTAAAACAGCAATTTTAACGTGATTTCACAAAAATCCACCGTTTCCAACGTAAGAAACTTGAATTTATCAGTTTGAATAGTTCAAAACAGCGTTTTTCTATGTTTTTGCAAGTTTAAAACAGCAATTTTATCGTCATTTCTCATAAATCGTCGTTTCGCACGAAAGAAACATGAATTTGTCAGTTTGAATAGTTCAAAACAGGGTTTTTCTAAGTTTTTGCAAGTTTAAAACAGCAATTTTATCGTCATTTCTCATAAATCGCCGTTTCACACGAAAGAAACATGAATTTGTCAGTTTGAATAGTTCAAAACAGCGTTTTTCTATGTTTTTGCAAGTTTAAAACAGCAATTTTATCGTAATTTCTCATAAATCGCCGTTTCGCACGGAAGAAACATGAATTTGTCAGTTTGAATAGTTGAAAACAGCGTTTTTCAATGTTTTTGCAAGTTTAAAACAGCAATTTTATCGTGATTTCACAAAAATCCACCGTTTGGAACGTAAGAAACATGAATTTATCAGTTTGAATAGTTGAAAACAGCGTTTTTCTATGTTTTCGCAAGTTTAAAACAGCAATTTTATTGTCATTTCTCATAAATCGCCGTTTCGCACGAAAGAAACATGAATTTGTCAGTTTGAATAGTTCAAAACAGCGTTTTTCTATGTTTTTGCAAGTTGAAAACAGCAATTTTATCGTCATTTCTCATAAATCGCCGTTTCACACGAAAGAAACATGAATTTGTCAGTTTGAATAGTTCAAAACAGGGTTTTTCTATGTTTTTGCAAGTTTAAAACAGCAATTTTATCGTCATTTCTCATAAATCGCCGTTTCGCATGAAAGAAACATGAATTTGTCAGTTTGAATAGCTTAAAACAGCGTTTTTCTATGTTTCTGCAAGTTTAAAACAGCAATTTTATCGTCATTTCTCATAAATCGCCAGTTCACACGAAAGAAACAAGAATTTGTCAGTTTGAATAGTTCAAAACAGCGTTTTTCTGTGTTTTTGCAAGTTTAAAACAGCAATTTTATCGTCATTTCTCATAAATCGCCGTTTCGCACGGAAGAAACATGAATTTATCAGTTTGAATAGTTCAAAACAGCGTTTTTCTATGTTTTTGCAAGTTTAAAACAGCAATTTTATCGTGATTTCACAAAAATCCACCGTTTCGAACGTAAGAAACATGAATTTATCAGTTTGAATAGTTGAAAACAGCGTTTTTCTATGTTTCTGCAAGTTTAAAACAGCAATTTTATCGTCATTTCTCATAAATCGCCGTTTCGCACGAAAGAAACATGAATTCGTCAGTTTGAATAGTTCAAAACAGCGTTTTTCTATGTTTTTGCAAGTTTAAAACAGCAATTTTATCGTCATTTCTCATAAATCGCCGTTTCACACGAAAGAAACATGAATTTGTCAGTTTGAATAGTTAAAAACAGGGTTTTTCTAAGTTTTTGCAAGTTTAAAACAGCAATTTTATCGTCATTTCTCATAAATCGCCGTTTCACACGAAAGAAACATGAATTTGTCAGTTTGAATAGTTCAAAACAGCGGTTTTCTATGTTTTTGCAAGTTTAAAACAGCAATTTTATCGTAATTTCTCATAAATCGCCGTTTCGCACGGAAGAAACATGAATTTGTCAGTTTGAATAGTTGAAAACAGGGTTTTTCAATGTTTTTGCAAGTTTAAAACAGCAATTTTATCCTGATTTCACAAAAATCCACGGTTTGGAACGTAAGAAACATGAATTTATCAGTTTGAATAGTTGAAAACAGCGTTTTTCTATGTTTTCGCAAGTTTAAAACAGCAATTTTATTGTCATTTCTCATAAATCGCCGTTTCGCACGAAAGAAACATGAATTTGTCAGTTTGAATAGTTCAAAACAGCGTTTTTCTATGTTTTTGCAAGTTGAAAACAGCAATTTTATCGTCATTTCTCATAAATCGCCGTTTCACACGAAAGAAACATGAATTTGTCAGTTTGAATAGTTCAAAACAGGGTTTTTCTATGTTTTTGCAAGTTTAAAACAGCAATTTTATCGTCATTTCTCATAAATCGCCGTTTCGCATGAAAGAAACATGAATTTGTCAGTTTGAATAGCTTAAAACAGCGTTTTTCTATGTTTCTGCAAGTTTAAAACAGCAATTTTATCGTCATTTCTCATAAATCGCCAGTTCACACGAAAGAAACAAGAATTTGTCAGTTTGAATAGTTCAAAACAGCGTTTTTCTGTGTTTTTGCAAGTTTAAAACAGCAATTTTATCGTCATTTCTCATAAATCGCCGTTTCGCACGGAAGAAACATGAATTTGTCAGTTTGAATAGTTAAAAACATCGTTTTTCAATGTTTTTGCAAGTTTAAAACAGCAATTTTAACGTGATTTCACAAATATTAACCGTTTCCAACGTAAGAAACATGAATTTATCAGTTTGAATAGTTCAAAACAGCGTTTTTCTATGTTTTTGCAAGTTTAAAACAGCAATTTTATCGTGATTTCACAAAAATCCACCGTTTCGAACGTAAGAAACATGAATTTATCAGTTTGAATAGTTGAAAACAGCGTTTTTCTATGTTTCTGCAAGTTTAAAACAGCAATTTTATCGTCATTTCTCATAAATCGCCGTTTCGCACGAAAGAAACATGAATTCGTCAGTTTGAATAGTTCAAAACAGCGTTTTTCTATGTTTTTGCAAGTTTAAAACAGCAATTTTATTGTCATTTCTCATAAATCGCCGTTTCACACGAAAGAAACATGAATTTGTCAGTTTGAATAGTTCAAAACAGGGTTTTTCTAAGTTTTTGCAAGTTTAAAACAGCAATTTTATCGTCATTTCTCATAAATCGCCGTTTCACACGAAAGAAACATGAATTTGTCAGTTTGAATAGTTCAAAACAGCGTTTTTCTATGTTTTTGCAAGTTTAAAACAGCAATTTTATCGTAATTTCTCATAAATCGCCGTTTCGCACGGAAGAAACATGAATTTGTCAGTTTGAATAGTTGAAAACAGCGTTTTTCAATGTTTTTGCAAGTTTAAAACAGCAATTTTATCGTGATTTCACAAAAATCCACCGTTTGGAACGTAAGAAACATGAATTTATCAGTTTGAATAGTTGAAAACAGCGTTTTTCTAAGTTTTTGCAAGTTTAAAACAGCAATTTTATTGTCATTTCTCATAAATCGCCGTTTCGCACGAAAGAAAAAAGAATTTGTCAGTTTGAATAGTTCAAAACAGCGTTTTTCTATGTTTTTGCAAGTTTAAAACAGCAATTTTATGGTCATTTATCATAAATCGCCGTTTCGCACGGAAGAAACATGAATTTGTCAGTTTGAATAGTTGAAAACAGCGTTTTTCACTGTTTTTGCAAGTTTAAAACAGCAATTTTATCGTGATTTCACAAAACTCCACCGTTTGGAACGTAAGAAACATGAATTTATCAGTTTGAATAGTGGAAAACAGCGTTTTTCTATGTTTTTGCAAGTTTAAAACAGCAATTTTATCGTCATTTCTCATAAATCGCCGTTTCGCACGAAAGAAACATGAATTTGTCAGTTTGAATAGTTAAAAACATCGTTTTTCAATGTTTTTGTAAGTTTAAAACAGGAATTTTAACGTGATTTCACAAAAATCCACCGTTTCCAACGTTAGAAACATGAATTTATCAGTTTGAATAGTTCAAAACAGCGTTTTTCTATGTTTTTGCAAGTTTAAAACAGCAATTTTATCGTCACTTCTCATAAATCGCCGTTTCGCACGAAAGAAACATGAATTTGTCAGTTTGAATAGTTCAAAACAGGGTTTTTCTAAGTTTTTGCAAGTTTAAAACAGCAATTTTATCGTCATTTCTCATAAATCGCCGTTTCGCACGGAAGAAACATGAATTTGTCAGTTTGAATAGTTGAAAACAGCGTTTTTCAATGTTTTTGCAAGTTTAAAACAGCAATTTTATCGTGATTTCACAAAAATCCACCGTTTGGAACGTAAGAAACATGAATTTATCAGTTTGAATAGTTGAAAACAGCGTTTTTCTATGTTTTCGCAAGTTTAAAACAGCAATTTTATTGTCATTTCTCATAAATCGCCGTTTCGCACGAAAGAAACATGAATTTGTCAGTTTGAATAGTTCAAAACAGCGTTTTTCTATGTTTTTGCAAGTTGAAAACAGCAATTTTATCGTCATTTCTCATAAATCGCCGTTTCACACGAAAGAAACATGAATTTGTCAGTTTGAATAGTTCAAAACAGGGTTTTTCTATGTTTTTGCAAGTTTAAAACAGCAATTTTATAGTCATTTCTCATAAATCGCCGTTTCACACGAAAAAAACATGAATTTGTCAGTTTGAATAGTTCAAAACAACGTTTTTCTATGTTTTTGCAAGTTTAAAACAGCAATTTTATCGTCATTTCTCATAAATCGCCGTTTCGCACGAAAGAAATGAATTTATCAGTTTGAATAGTTAAAAACAGCGTTTTTCTATGTTTTTGCAAGTTTAAAACAGCAATTTTATCGTCATTTCTCATAAATCGCCGTTTCGCACGAAAGAAACATGAATTTGTCAGTTTGAATAGTTCAAAACAGCGTTTTTCTATGTTTTTGCAAGTTTAAAACAGCAATTTTATGGTCATTTATCATAAATCGCCGTTTCGCACGGAAGAAACATGAATTTGTCAGTTTGAATAGTTGAAAACAGCGTTTTTCAATGTTTTTGCAAGTTTAAAACAGCAATTTTATCGTCATTTCTCATAAATCGCCGTTTCGCACGAAAGAAACATGAATTTGTCAGTTTGAATAGTTAAAAACATCGTTTTTCAATGTTTTTGTAAGTTTAAAACAGCAATTTTAACGTGATTTCACAAAAATCCACCGTTTCCAACGTAAGAAACATGAATTTATCAGTTTGAATATTTCAAAACAGCGTTTTTCTATGTTTTTGCCAGTTTAAAACAGCAATTTTATCGTCATTTCTCATAAATCGCCGTTTCGCACGAAAGAAACATGAATTTGTCAGTTTGAATATTTCAAAACAGCGTTTTTCTATGTTTTTGCAAGTTTAAAACAGCAATTTTATCGTCATTTCTCATAAATCGCCGTTTCGCACGAAAGAAACATGAATTTGTCAGTTTGAATAGTTAAAAACATCGTTTTTCAATGTTTTTGTAAGTTTAAAACAGCAATTTTAACGTGATTTCACAAAAATCCACCGTTTCCAACGTAAGAAACATGAATTTATCAGTTTGAATAGTTCAAAACAGCGTTTTTCTATGTTTTTGCAAGTTTAAAACAGCAATTTTATCGTCATTTCTCATAAATCGCCGTTTCGCACGAAAGAAACATGAATTTGTCAGTTTGAATAGTTCAAAACAGGGTTTTTCTAAGTTTTTGCAAGTTTAAAACAGCAATTTTATCGTCATTTCTCATAAATCGCCGTTTCACACAAAAGAAACATGAATTTGTCAGTTTGAATAGTTCAAAACAGCGTTTTTCTATGTTTTTGCAAGTTTAAAACAGCAATTTTATCGTAATTTCTCATAAATCGCCGTTTCGCACGGAAGAAACATGAATTTGTCAGTTTGAATAGTTGAAAACAGCGTTTTTCAATGTTTTTGCAAGTTTAAAACAGCAATTTTATCGTAATTTCAAAAAAATCCACCGTTTGGAACGTAAGAAACATGAATTTATCAGTTTGAATAGTTGAAAACAGCGTTTTTCTATGTTTTCGCAAGTTTAAAACAGCAATTTTATTGTCATTTCTCATAAATCGCCGTTTCGCACGAAAGAAACATGAATTTGTCAGTTTGAATAGTTCAAAACAGCGTTTTTCTATGTTTTTGCAAGTTGAAAACAGCAATTTTATCGTCATATCTCATAAATCGCCGTTTCACACGAAAGAAACATGAATTTGTCAGTTTGAATAGTTCAAAACAGGGTTTTTCTATGTTTTTGCAAGTTTAAAACAGCAATTTTATAGTCATTTCTCATAAATCGCCGTTTCACACGAAAAAAACATGAATTTGTCAGTTTGAATAGTTCAAAACAACGTTTTTCTATGTTTTTGCAAGTTTAAAACAGCAATTTTATCGTCATTTCTCATAAATCGCCGTTTCGCACGAAAGAAATATGAATTTATCAGTTTGAATAGTTAAAAACAGCGTTTTTCTATGTTTTTGCAAGTTTAAAACAGCAATTTTATCGTCATTTCTCATAAATCGCCGTTTCGCACGAAAGAAACATGAATTTGTCAGTTTGAATAGTTCAAAACAGCGTTTTTCTATGTTTTTGCAAGTTTAAAACAGCAATTTTATGGTCATTTATCATAAATCGCCGTTTCGCACGGAAGAAACATGAATTTGTCAGTTTGAATAGTTGAAAACAGCGTTTTTCTATGTTTTTGCAAGTTTAAAACAGCAATTTTATCGTAATTTCTCATAAATCGCCGTTTCGCACGGAAGAAACATGAATTTGTCAGTTTGAATAGTTGAAAACAGCGTTTTTCAATGTTTTTGCAAGTTTAAAACAGCAATTTTATCGTGATTTCACAAAAATCCACCGTTTGGAACGTAAGAAACATGAATTTGTCAGTTTGAATAGTTGAAAACAGCGTTTTTCAATGTTTTTGCAAGTTTAAAACAGCAATTTTATCGTGATTTCACAAAACTCCACCGTTTGGAACGTAAGAAACATGAATTTATCAGTTTGAATAGTGGAAAACAGCGTTTTTCTATGTTTTTGCAAGTTTAAAACAGCAATTTTATCGTCATTTCTCATAAATCGCCGTTTCGCACGAAAGAAACATGAATTTGTCAGTTTGAATAGTTAAAAACATCGTTTTTCAATGTTTTTGTAAGTTTAAAACAGCAATTTTAACGTGATTTCACAAAAATCCACCGTTTCCAACTTAAAAACATGAATTTATCAGTTTGAATAGTTCAAAACAGCGTTTTTCTATGTTTTTGCAAGTTTAAAACAGCAATTTTATCGTCATTTCTCATAAATCGCCGTTTCGCACGAAAGAAACATGAATTTGTCAGTTTGAATAGTTCAAAACAGGGTTTTTCTAAGTTTTTGCAAGTTTAAAACAGCAATTTTTTCGTCATTTCTCATAAATCGCCGTTTCACACGAAAGAAACATGAATTTGTCAGTTTGAATAGTTCAAAACAGCGTTTTTCTATGTTTTTGCAAGTTTAAAACAGCAATTTTATCGTAATTTCTCATAAATCGCCGTTTCGCACGGAAGAAACATGAATTTGTCAGTTTGAATAGTTGAAAACAGCGTTTTTCAATGTTTTTGCAAGTTTAAAACAGCAATTTTATCGTGATTTCACAAAAATCCACCGTTTGGAACGTAAGAAACATGAATTTATCAGTTTGAATAGTTGAAAACAGCGTTTTTCTATGTTTTCGCAAGTTTAAAACAGCAATTTTATTGTCATTTCTTATAAATCGCCGTTTCGCACGAAAGAAACATGAATTTGTCAGTTTGAATAGTTCAAAACAGCGTTTTTCTATGTTTTTGCAAGTTGAAAACAGCAATTTTATCGTCATTTCTCATAAATCGCCGTTTCACACGAAAGAAACATGAATTTGTCAGTTTGAATAGTTCAAAACAGGGTTTTTCTATGTTTTTGCAAGTTTAAAACAGCAATTTTATAGTCATTTCTCATAAATCGCCGTTTCACACGAAAAAAACATGAATTTGTCAGTATGAATAGTTCAAAACAACGTTTTTCTATGTTTTTGCAAGTTTAAAACAGCAATTTTATCGTCATTTCTCATAAATCGCCGTTTCGCACGAAAGAAATATGAATTTATCAGTTTGAATAGTTAAAAACAGCGTTTTTCTATGTTTTTGCAAGTTTAAAACAGCAATTTTATCGTCATTTCTCATAAATCGCCGTTTCACACGAAAGAAACATGAATTTGTCAGTTTGAATAGTTCAAAACAGCGTTTTTCTATGTTTTTGCAAGTTTAAAACAGCAATTTTATAGTAATTTCTCATAAATCGTTGTTTCGCACGGAAGAAACATGAATTTGTCAGTTTTAATAGTTGAAAACATCGTTTTTCAAGGTTTTTGCAAGTTTAAAACAGCAATTTTAACGGGATTTCACAAAAATCCACCGTTTCCAACGTAAGAAACATGAATTTGTCAGTTTGAATAGTTCAAAACCGCGTTTTTCTATGTTTTCGCAAGTTTAAAACAGCAATTTTATTGTCGTTTCTCATAAATCGCCGTTTCGCACGAAGGAAACATGAATTTGTCAGTTTGAATAGTTCAAAACAGCGTTTTTCTATGTTTTTGCTAGTTTAAAACAGCAATTTTATCGTCATTTCTCATAAATCGCCGTTTCACACGAAAGAAACATGAATTTGTCAGTTTGAGTAGTTCAAAACAGCGTTTTTCTATGTTTTTGCAAGTTTAAAACAGCAATTTTGTAGTAATTTCTCATAAATCGCCGTTTCGCACGGAAGAAACATGAATTTGTCAGTTTGAATAGTTCAAAACAGCGTTTTTCTATGTTTTTGCAAGTTTAAAACAGCAATTTTATCGTAATTTCTCATAAATCGCCGTTTCGCACGGAAGAAACATGAATTTGTCAGTTTGAGTAGTTCAAAACAGCGTTTTTCTATGTTTTTGCAAGTTTAAAACAGCAATTTTATAGTAATTTCTCATAAATCGCCGTTTCGCACGGAAGAAACATGAATTTGTCAGTTTGAGTAGTTCAAAACAGCGTTTTTCTATGTTTTTGCAAGTTTAAAACAGCTATTTTATCGTCATTTCTCATAAATCGCCGGTTCACACGAAAGAAACATGAATTTGTCAGTTTGAATAGTTCAAAACAGCGTTTTTCTATGTTTTTGCAAGTTTAAAACAGTAATTTTATCGTAATTTCTCATAAATCGCCGTTTCGCACGGAAGAAACATGATTTTGTCAGTTTGAATAGTTCAAAACAGCGTTTTTCTATGTTTTTGCTAGTATAAAACAGCAATTTTATCGTCATTTCTCATAAATCGCCGTTTTGCACGGAAGAAACATGAATTTGTCAGTTTGAATAGTTGAAAATAGCGTTTTTCAATGTTTTTGCAAGTTTAAAACAGCAATTTTATGGTGATTTCACAAAAATCCACCGTTTGGAACGTAAGAAACATGAATTTATCAGTTTGAATAGTTGAAAACAGCGTTTTTCTATGTTTTTGCAAATTTAGAACAGCAATTTTATTGTCATTTCTCATAAATCGCCGTTTCGCACGAAAGAAACATGAATTTGTCAGTTTGAATAGTTCAAAACAGCGTTTTTCTATGTTTTAGCAAGTTGAAAACAGCAATTTTATCGTCATTTCTCATAAATCGCCGTTTCACACGAAAGAAACACGAATTTGTCAGTTTAAATAGTTCAAAACAGCGTTTTTCTATGTTTTTGCAAGTTTAAAACAGCAATTTTATCGTCATTTCTCATAAATCGCCGTTTCGCATAAAAGAAACATGAATTTGTCAGTTTGAATAGCTTAAAACAGCGTTTTTCTATGTTTCTGCAAGTTTAAAACAGCAATTTTATCGTCATTTCTCATAAATCGCCAGTTCACACGAAAGAAACAAGAATTTGTCAGTTTGAATAGTTCAAAACAGCGTTTTTCTTTGTTTTTGCAAGTTTAAAACAGCAATTTTATGGTCATTTATCATAAATCGCCGTTTCGCACGGAAGAAACATGAATTTGTCAGTTTGAATAGTTGAAAACAGCGTTTTTCAATGTTTTTGCAAGTTTAAAACAGCAATTTTATCGTGATTTCACAAAACTCCACCGTTTGGAACGTAAGAAACATGAATTTATCAGTTTGAATAGTGGAAAACAGCATTTTCTATGTTTTTGCAAATTTAAAACAGCAATTTTATCGTCATTTCTCATAAATCGCCGTTTCGCACGAAAGAAACATGAATTTGTCAGTTTGAATAGTTAAAAACATCGTTTTTCAATGTTTTTGTAAGTTTAAAACAGCAATTTTAACGTGATTTCACAAAAATCTACCGTTTCCAACAAAAAAAACATGAATTTATCAGTTTGAATAGTTCAAAACAGCGTTTTTCTATGTTTTTGCAAGTTTAAAACAGCAATTTTATCGTGATTTCACAAAACTCCACCGTTTGGAACGTAAGAAACATGAATTTATCAGTTTGAATAGTTGAAAACAGCGTTTTTCTATGTTTTTGCAAGTTTAAAACAGCAATTTTATCGTCATTTCTCATAAATCGCCGTTTCGCACGAAAGAAACATGAATTTGTCAGTTTGAATAGTTCAAAACAGCGTTTTTCTATGTTTTTGCAAGTTTAAAACAGCAATTTTAACGTCATTTCTCATAAATCGCCGTTTCACACGAAAGAAACATGAATTTGTCAGTTTGAATAGATCAAAACAGCGTTTTTCTATGTTTTTGCAAGTTTAAAACAGCAATTTTATCGTCATTTCTCATAAATCGCCGTTTCGCACGAAAGAAACATGAATTTGTCAGTTTGAGTAATTCAAAACAGCGTTTTTCTATGTTTTTGCAAGTTTAAAACAGCAATTTTATCGTCATTTATCATAAATCGCCGTTTCGCACGAAAGAAACATGAATTTGTCAGTTTGAGTAGTTCAGAACAGCGTTTTTCTATGTTTTTGCAAGTTTAAAACAGCAATTTTATCGTCATTTCTCATAAATCGCCGTTTCACACGAAAGAAACATGAATTTGTCAGTTTGAATAGTTTAAAACAGCGTTTTTCAATGTTTTTGCAAGTTTAAAACAGTAATTTTATCGTGATTTCACAAAAATTCACCGTTTGGAACGTAAGAAACATGAATTTATCAGTTTGAATAGTTGAAAACAGCGTTTTTCTATGTTTTTGCAAGTTTAAAACAGCAATTTTATCGTCATTTCTCATAAATCGCCGTTTCGCACGAAAGATACATGAATTTGTCAGTTTAAGTAGTTCAAAACAGCGTTTTTCTATGTTTTTGCAAGTTTAAAACAGCAATTTTATCGTCATTTCTCATAAATCGCCGTTTCACACGAAAGAAACATGTATTTGTCAGTTTGAATAATTCAAAACAGCGTTTTTCTATGTTTTTGCAAGTTTAAAACAGCAATTTTATCGTAATTTCTCATAAATCGCCGTTTCGCACGGAAGAAACATGAATTTGTTAGTTTGAATAGTTGAAAACAGCGTTTTTCAATGTTTTTGCAAGTTTAAAACAGCAATTTTATCGTGATTTCACAAAAATCCACCGTTTGGAACGTAAGAAACATGAATTTATCAGTTTGAATAGTTGAAAACAGCGTTTTTCTATGTTTTTGCAAGTTTTAAACAGCAATTTTATCGTCATTTCTCATAAATCGCCGTTTCGCACGAAAGAAACATGAATTTGTCAGTTTGAATAGTTCAAAACAGCGTTTTTCTATGTTTTTGCAAGTTTAAAACAGCAATTTTATCGTTATTTCTCATAAATCGCCGTTTCACACGTAAGAAACATGAATTTGTCAGTTTGAATAGTTCAAAACAGCGTTTTTCTATGTTTTTGCAAGTTTAAAACAGCAATTTTATCGTCATTTCTCATAAATCGCCGTTTCACACGAAAGAAACATTAATTTGTCAGTTTGAATAGTTCAAAGCAGCCTTTTTCTATGTTTTTGCAAGTTTATAACAGCAATTTTATAGTAATTTCCCATAAATCGCCGTTTCGCACGGAAGAAACAAGAATTTGTCAGTTTGAGTAGTTCAAAACAGCGTTTTTCTATGTTTTTGCAAGTTTAAAACAGCAATTTTATCGTCATTTCTCATAAATCGCCGTTTCACACGAAAGAAACATGAATTTGTCAGTTTGAATAGTTCAAAACAGCGTTTTTCTATGTTTTTGCAAGTTTATAACAGCAATTTTATAGTAATTTCTCATAAATCGCCGTTTCGCACGGAAGAAACATGAATTCGTCAGTTTGAGTAGTTCAAAACAGCGTTTTTCTATGTTTTTGCAAGTTTAAAACAGCAATTTTATCGTCATTTCTCATAAATCGCCGTTTCGCACGAAAGATACATGAATTTGTCAGTTTGAGTAGTTCAAAACAGCGTTTTTCTATGTTTTTGCAAGTTTAAAACAGCAATTTTATCGTCATTTCTCATAAATCGCCGTTTCACACGAAAGAAACATGTATTTGTCAGTTTGAATAATTCAAAACAGCGTTTTTCTATGTTTTTGCAAGTTTAAAACAGCAATTTTATCGTAATTTCTCATAAATCGCCGTTTCGCACGGAAGAAACATGAATTTGTTAGTTTGAATAGTTGAAAACAGCGTTTTTCAATGTTTTTGCAAGTTTAAAACAGCAATTTTATCGTGATTTCACAAAAATCCACCGTTTGGAACGTAAGAAACATGAATTTGTCAGTTTGAATAGTTGAAAACAGCGTTTTTCAATGTTTTTGCAAGTTTAAAACAGCAATTTTATCGTGATTTCACAAAACTCCACCGTTTGGAACGTAAGAAACATGAATTTATCAGTTTGAATAGTGGAAAACAGCGTTTTTCTATGTTTTTGCAAGTTTAAAACAGCAATTTTATCGTCATTTCTCATAAATCGCCGTTTCGCACGAAAGAAACATGAATTTGTCAGTTTGAATAGTTAAAAACATCGTTTTTCAATGTTTTTGTAAGTTTAAAACAGCAATTTTAACGTGATTTCACAAAAATCCACCGTTTCCAACTTAAAAACATGAATTTATCAGTTTGAATAGTTCAAAACAGCGTTTTTCTATGTTTTTGCAAGTTTAAAACAGCAATTTTATCGTCATTTCTCATAAATCGCCGTTTCGCACGAAAGAAACATGAATTTGTCAGTTTGAATAGTTCAAAACAGGTTTTTCTAAGTTTTTGCAAGTTTAAAACAGCAATTTTTCGTCATTTCTCATAAATCGCCGTTTCACACGAAAGAAACATGAATTTGTCAGTTTGAATAGTTCAAAACAGCGTTTTTCTATGTTTTTGCAAGTTTAAAACAGCAATTTTATCGTAATTTCTCATAAATCGCCGTTTCGCACGGAAGAAACATGAATTTGTCAGTTTGAATAGTTGAAAACAGCGTTTTTCAATGTTTTTGCAAGTTTAAAACAGCAATTTTATCGTGATTTCACAAAAATCCATTGTTTGGAACGTAAGAAACATGAATTTATCAGTTTGAATAGTTGAAAACAGCGTTTTTCTATGTTTTCGCAAGTTTAAAACAGCAATTTTATTGTCATTTCTTATAAATCGCCGTTTCGCACGAAAGAAACATGAATTTGTCAGTTTGAATAGTTCAAAACAGCGTTTTTCTATGTTTTTGCAAGTTGAAAACAGCAATTTTATCGTCATTTCTCATAAATCGCCGTTTCACACGAAAGAAACATGAATTTGTCAGTTTGAATAGTTCAAAACAGGGTTTTTCTATGTTTTTGCAAGTTTAAAACAGCAATTTTATAGTCATTTCTCATAAATCGCCGTTTCACACGAAAAAAACATGAATTTGTCAGTATGAATAGTTCAAAACAACGTTTTTCTATGTTTTTGCAAGTTTAAAACAGCAATTTTATCGTCATTTCTCATAAATCACCGTTTCGCACGAAAGAAATATGAATTTATCAGTTTGAATAGTTAAAAACAGCGTTTTTCTATGTTTTTGCAAGTTTAAAACAGCAATTTTATCGTCATTTCTCATAAATCGCCGTTTCACACGAAAGAAACATGAATTTGTCAGTTTGAATAGTTCAAAACAGCGTTTTTCTATGTTTTTGCAAGTTTAAAACAGCAATTTTATAGTAATTTCTCATAAATCGTTGTTTCGCACGGAAGAAACATGAATTTGTCAGTTTTAATAGTTGAAAACATCGTTTTTCAAGGTTTTTGCAAGTTTAAAACAGCAATTTTAACGGGATTTCACAAAAATCCACCGTTTCCAACGTAAGAAACATGAATTTGTCAGTTTGAATAGTTCAAAACCGCGTTTTTCTATTTTTTCGCAAGTTTAAAACAGCAATTTTATTGTCGTTTCTCATAAATCGCCGTTTCGCACGAAGGAAACATGAATTTGTCAGTTTGAATAGTTCAAAACAGCGTTTTTCTATGTTTTTGCTAGTTTAAAACAGCAATTTTATCGTCATTTCTCATAAATCGCCGTTTCACACGAAAGAAACATGAATTTGTCAGTTTGAGTAGTTCAAAACAGCGTTTTTCTATGTTTTTGCAAGTTTTAAAACAGCAATTTTGTAGTAATTTCTCATAAATCGCCGTTTCGCACGGAAGAAACATGAATTTGTCAGTTTGAATAGTTCAAAACAGCGTTTTTCTATGTTTTTGCAAGTTTTAAAACAGCAATTTTATCGTAATTTCTCATAAATCGCCGTTTCGCACGGAAGAAACATGAATTTGTCAGTTTGAGTAGTTCAAAACAGCGTTTTTCTATGTTTTTGCAAGTTTAAAACAGCAATTTTATAGTAATTTCTCATAAATCGCCGTTTCCCACGGAAGAAACATGAATTTGTCAGTTTGAGTAGTTCAAAACAGCGTTTTTCTATGTTTTTGCAAGTTTAAAACAGCTATTTTATCGTCATTTCTCATAAATCGCCGGTTCACACGAAAGAAACATGAATTTGTCAGTTTGAATAGTTCAAAACAGCGTTTTTCTATGTTTTTGCAAGTTTAAAACAGTAATTTTATCGTAATTTCTCATAAATCGCCGTTTCGCACGGAAGAAACATGATTTTGTCAGTTTTGAATAGTTCAAAACAGCGTTTTTCTATGTTTTTGCTAGTATAAAACAGCAATTTTATCGTCATTTCTCATAAATCGCCGTTTTGCACGGAAGAAACATGAATTTGTCAGTTTGAATAGTTGAAAACAGCGTTTTTCAATGTTTTTGCAAGTTTAAAACAGCAATTTTATGGTGATTTCACAAAAATCCACCGTTTGGAACGTAAGAAACATGAATTTATCAGTTTGAATAGTTGAAAACAGCGTTTTTCTATGTTTTTGCAAATTTAGAACAGCAATTTTATTGTCATTTCTCATAAATCGCCGTTTCGCACGAAAGAAACATGAATTTGTCAGTTTGAATAGTTTCAAAACAGCGTTTTTCTATGTTTTTGCAAGTTTTAAAACAGTAATTTTATCGTCATTTCTCATAAATCACCGTTTCGCACGAAAGAAATATGAATTTATCAGTTTGAATAGTTAAAAACAGCGTTTTTCTATGTTTTTGCAAGTTTAAAACAGCAATTTTATCGTCATTTCTCATAAATCGCCGTTTCACACGAAAGAAACATGAATTTGTCAGTTTGAATAGTTCAAAACAGCGTTTTTCTATGTTTTTGCAAGTTTAAAACAGCAATTTTATAGTAATTTCTCATAAATCGTTGTTTCGCACGAAGAAACATGAATTTGTCAGTTTTAATAGTTGAAAACATCGTTTTTCAAGGTTTTTGCAAGTTTAAAACAGCAATTTTAACGGGATTTCACAAAAATCCACCGTTTCCAACGTAAGAAACATGAATTTGTCAGTTTGAATAGTTCAAAACCGCGTTTTTCTATTTTTTCGCAAGTTTAAAACAGCAATTTTATTGTCGTTTCTCATAAATCGCCGTTTCGCACGAAGGAAACATGAATTTGTCAGTTTGAATAGTTCAAAACAGCGTTTTTCTATGTTTTTGCTAGTTTAAAACAGCAATTTTATCGTCATTTCTCATAAATCGCCGTTTCACACGAAAGAAACATGAATTTGTCAGTTTGAGTAGTTCAAAACAGCGTTTTTCTATGTTTTTGCAAGTTTAAAACAGCAATTTTGTAGTAATTTCTCATAAATCGCCGTTTCGCACGGAAGAAACATGAATTTGTCAGTTTGAATAGTTCAAAACAGCGTTTTTCTATGTTTTTGCAAGTTTAAAACAGCAATTTTATCGTAATTTCTCATAAATCGCCGTTTCGCACGGAAGAAACATGAATTTGTCAGTTTGAGTAGTTCAAACAGCGTTTTTCTATGTTTTTGCAAGTTTAAAACAGCAATTTTATAGTAATTTCTCATAAATCGCCGTTTCCCACGGAAGAAACATGAATTTGTCAGTTTGAGTAGTTCAAAACAGCGTTTTTCTATGTTTTTGCAAGTTTAAAACAGCTATTTTATCGTCATTTCTCATAAATCGCCGGTTCACACGAAAGAACATGAATTTGTCAGTTTGAATAGTTCAAAACAGCGTTTTTCTATGTTTTTGCAAGTTTAAAACAGTAATTTTATCGTAATTTCTCATAAATCGCCGTTTCGCACGGAAGAAACATGATTTTGTCAGTTTGAATAGTTCAAAACAGCGTTTTTCTATGTTTTTGCTAGTATAAAACAGCAATTTTATCGTCATTTCTCATAAATCGCCGTTTTGCACGGAAGAAACATGAATTTGTCAGTTTGAATAGTTGAAAACAGCGTTTTTCAATGTTTTTGCAAGTTTAAAACAGCAATTTTATGGTGATTTCACAAAAATCCACCGTTTGGAACGTAAGAAACATGAATTTATCAGTTTGAATAGTTGAAAACAGCGTTTTTTCTATGTTTTTGCAAATTTAGAACAGCAATTTTATTGTCATTTCTCATAAATCGCCGTTTCGCACGAAAGAAACATGAATTTGTCAGTTTGAATAGTTCAAAACAGCGTTTTTTCTATGTTTTAGCAAGTTGAAAACAGCAATTTTATCGTCATTTCTCATAAATCGCCGTTTCACACGAAAGAAACACGAATTTGTCAGTTTAAATAGTTCAAAACAGCGTTTTTCTATGTTTTGCAAGTTTAATACAGCAATTTATCGTCATTTCTCATAAATCGCCGTTTCGCATGAAAGAAACATGAATTTGTCAGTTTGAATAGCTTAAAACAGCGTTTTTTCTATGTTTCTGCAAGTTTAAAACAGCAATTTTATCGTCATTTCTCATAAATCGCCAGTTCACACGAAAGAACAAGAATTTGTCAGTTTGAATAGTTCAAAACAGCGTTTTTCTTGTTTTTTGCAAGTTTAAAACAGCAATTTTATGGTCATTTATCATAAATCGCCGTTTCGCACGGAGAAGAAACATGAATTTGTCAGTTTGAATAGTTGAAAACAGCGTTTTTCAATGTTTTTGCAAGTTTAAAACAGCAATTTTATCGTGATTTCACAAAACTCCACCGTTTGGAACGTAAGAAACATGAATTTATCAGTTTGAATAGTGGAAAACAGCATTTTCTATGTTTTTGCAAATTTAAAACAGCAATTTTATCGTCATTTCTCATAAATCGCAGTTTCGCACGAAAGAAACATGAATTTGTCAGTTTGAATAGTTAAAAACATCGTTTTTCAATGTTTTTGTAAGTTTAAAACAGCAATTTTAACGTGATTTCACAAAAATCTACCGTTTCCAACGTAAAAAACATGAATTTATCAGTTTGAATAGTTCAAAACAGCGTTTTTCTATGTTTTTGCAAGTTTAAAACAGCAATTTTATCGTCATTTCTCATAAATCGCCTTTTCGCACGAAAGAAACATGAATTTGTCAGTTTGAATAGTTCAAAACAGGGTTTTTCTAAGTTTTTGCAAGTTTAAAACAGCAATTTTATCGTCATTTCTCATAAATCGCCGTTTCACACGAAAGAAACATGAATTTGTCAGTTTGAATAGTTCAAAACAGCGTTTTTCTATGTTTTTGCAAGTTTAAAACAGCAATTTTATCGTAATTTCTCATAAATCGCCGTTTCGCACGGAAGAAACATGAATTTGTCAGTTTGAATAGTTGAAAACAGCGTTTTTCAATGTTTTTGCAAGTTTAAAACAGCAATTTATCGTGATTTCACAAAAATCCACCGTTTGGAACGTAAGAAACATGAATTTATCAGTTTGAATAGTTGAAAACAGCGTTTTTCTATGTTTTCGCAAGTTTAAAACAGCAATTTTATTGTCATTTCTCATAAATCGCCGTTTCGCACGAAAGATACATGAATTTGTCAGTTTGAATAGTTCAAAACAGCGTTTTTTCTATGTTTTTGCAAGTTTAAAACAGATATTTTATCGTCATTTCTCATAAATCGCCGTTTCACACGAAAGAAACATGAATTTGTCAGTTTGAATAGTTCAAAACAGCGTTTTTCTATGTTTTTGCAAGTTTAAAACAGCAATTTTATCGTAATTTCTCATAAATCGCCGTTTCGCACGGAAGAAACATGATTTTGTCAGTTTGAATAGTTCAAAACAGCGTTTTTCTATGTTTTTGCAAGTATAAAACAGCAATTTTATCGTAATTTCTCATAAATCGCCGTTTTGCACGGAAGAAACATGAATTTGTCAGTTTGAATAGTTGAAAACAGCGTTTTTCAATGTTTTTGCAAGTTTAAAACAGCAATTTTATGGTGATTTCACAAAAATCCACCGTTTGGAACGTAAGAAACATGAATTTATCAGTTTTAATAGTTGAAAACAGCGTTTTTCTATGTTTTTGCAAGTTTAGAACAGCAATTTTATTGTCATTTCTCATAAATCGCCGTTTCGCACGTAAGAAACATGAATTTGTCAGTTTGAATAGTTCAAAACAGCGTTTTTCTATGTTTTTGCAAGTTGAAAACAGCAATTTTATCGTCATGTCTCATAAATCGCCGTTTCACACGAAAGAAACACGAATTTGTCAGTTTAAATAGTTCAAAACAGCGTTTTTCTATGTTTTTGCAAGTTTAAAACAGCAATTTTATCGTCATTTCTCATAAATCGCCGTTTCGCATGAAAGAAACATGAATTTGTCAGTTTGAATAGCTTAAAACAGCGTTTTTCTATGTTTCTGCAAGTTTAAAACAGCAATTTTATCGTCATTTCTCATAAATCGCCAGTTCACACGAAAGAAACAAGAATTTGTCAGTTGAATAGTTCAAAACAGCGTTTTTCTTTGTTTTTGCAAGTTTAAAACAGCAATTTTATGGTCATTTATCATAAATCGCCGTTTCGCACGGAAGAAACATGAATTTGTCAGTTTGAATAGTTGAAAACAGCGTTTTTCAATGTTTTTGCAAGTTTAAAACAGCAATTTTATCGTGATTTCACAAAACTCCACCGTTTGGAACGTAAGAAACATGAATTTTATCAGTTTGAATAGTGGAAAACAGCGTTTTTCTATGTTTTTGCAAATTTAAAACAGCAATTTTATCGTCATTTCTCATAAATCGCCGTTTCGCACGAAAGAACATGAATTTGTCAGTTTGAATAGTTAAAAACATCGTTTTTCAATGTTTTTGTAAGTTTAAAACAGCAATTTTAACGTGATTTCACAAAAATCTACCGTTTCCAACGTAAGAAACATGAATTTATCAGTTTGAATAGTTCAAAACAGCGTTTTTCTATGTTTTTGCAAGTTTAAAACAGCAATTTTATCGTCATTTCTCATAAATCGCCGTTTCGCACGAAAGAAACATGAATTTGTCAGTTTGAATAGTTCAAAACAGGGTTTTTCTAAGTTTTTGCAAGTTTAAAACAGCAATTTTATCGTCATTTCTCATAAATCGCCGTTTCACACGAAAGAAACATGAATTTGTCAGTTTGAATAGTTCAAAACAGCGTTTTTCTATGTTTTTGCAAGTTTTAAAACAGCAATTTTATCGTAATTTCTCATAAATCGCCGTTTCGCACGGAAGAAACATGAATTTGTCAGTTTGAATAGTTGAAAACAGCGTTTTTCAATGTTTTTGCAAGTTTAAAACAGCAATTTTATCGTGATTTCACAAAAATCCACCGTTTGGAACGTAAGAAACATGAATTTATCAGTTTTGAATAGTTGAAAACAGCGTTTTTCTATGTTTTCGCAAGTTTAAACCAGCAATTTTATTGTCATTTCTCATGAATCGCCGTTTCGCACGAAAGAAACATGAATTTGTCAGTTTGAATAGTTCAAAACAGCGTTTTTTCTATGTTTTTTGCAAGTTGAAAACAGCAATTTTATCGTCATTTCTCATAAATCGCCGTTTCACACGAAAGAAACATGAATTTGTCAGTTTGAATAGTTCAAAACAGGGTTTTTCTATGTTTTTGCAAGTTTAAAACAGCAATTTTATCGTCATTTCTCATAAATCGCCGTTTCGCATGAAAGAAACATGAATTTGTCAGTTTGAATAGCTTAAAACAGCGTTTTTCTATGTTTCTGCAAGTTTAAAACAGCAATTTTATCGTCATTTCTCATAAATCGCCAGTTCACACGAAAGAAACAAGAATTTGTCAGTTTGAATAGTTCAAAACAGCGTTTTTCTGTGTTTTTGCAAGTTTAAAACAGCAATTTTATCGTCATTTCTCATAAATCGCCGTTTCGCACGGAAGAAACATGAATTTGTCAGTTGAATAGTTAAAAACATCGTTTTTCAATGTTTTTGCAAGTTTAAAACAGCAATTTTAACGTGATTTCACAAAAAATAACCGTTTCCAACGTAAGAAACATGAATTTATCAGTTTGAATAGTTCAAAACAGCGTTTTTTCTATGTTTTTGCAAGTTTTAAACAGCAATTTTATCGTGATTTCACAAAAATCCACCGTTTCGACGTAAGAAACATGAATTTATCAGTTTGAATAGTTGAAAACAGCGTTTTTCTAAGTTTTTGCAAGTTTAAAACAGCAATTTTATTGTCATTTCTCATAAATCGCCGTTTCGCACGAAAGAAACATGAATTTGTCAGTTTGAATATTTCAAAACAGCGTTTTTCTATGTTTTTGCAAGTTTAAAACAGCAATTTTATGGTCATTTATCATAAATCGCCGTTTCTCGCACGGAAGAAACATGAATTTGTCAGTTTGAATAGTTGAAAACAGCGTTTTTCAATGTTTTTGCAAGTTTAAAACAGCAATTTTATCGTGATTTCACAAAATTCCACCGTTTGGAACGTAAGAAACATGAATTTATCAGTTTGAATAGTGGAAAACAGGGTTTTTCTATGTTTTTGCAAGTTTAAAACAGCAATTTTATCGTCATTTCTCATAAATCGCCGTTTCGCACGAAAGAAACATGAATTTGTCAGTTTGAATAGTTAAAAACATCGTTTTTCAATGTTTTTGTAAGTTTAAAACAGCAATTTTAACGTGATTTCACAAAAA